>JARHVA010001500.1:2850000-3020000 GCA_037957365.1 Torreya grandis
CATATAATATCAACATAAAAGAGTGGTTATGTGTGCATATGTCACTAAATTGACATAAATATCCCTAATCACACATATTTGGGCCCAAATTTAAATTAAATTGGCTCATTTCATATAAATTACCCCAAATCATCTACATTTTGCGTAGTCATAGGTGGTTGGAGGTTTTTATGCCAATTTTTACCTAGAAGGGACCTAATCACATCAAATATGAACATAAATAGGTAGTTGGGTGTGTTCAAGTCATGAAATCAACCTAAATTTCCCAAATCACACCTATTTATGTATGAATTCTAACTAAATTGGCTCAAGCATGAATATATTCTTCCCGAATAACCCTAATTTACCTTGGTCACAAGTGTTTGGAGTATTTTTGTGTCAATTTTGGCCTATAATATACCTAACCACACGTAATATGGAAATAAAGGGTTGGTTGGGTGTGTGTAGGTCAATTAATTAATATAGATTTCTCCAATCACACCTATTTGGACCTAAATTCAAACTTAAATAGATTGATACTAGACAAACATGTCTTAAATATTTTGTAGTTAACCTGGTTGTAAGTGGTTGGGGTTTCTTTATATTTATTTTGGATTATATATGACCTAATCATAGAAAATATGGACATAAATTAGTGGTTAAGTGTACAAAAGTCACAAAATTGACCTAATTTACCCTAATCACACCTATTTCAGACCATTTTTGACCTAAATTGGTTCAATTTTGCACAAATATTCCATAAAAATACATAAAGGGGTGGGTAGGTGTGTTAAAGATTTTGTTGTGTTGATTTTTTATTATAAGAGACTTAATCACAATAAATTTGACTTAAATTAATTTGATCCCATAATATATATAGATTTATCGATGTTTAGGGTGCTGTTGTGTGAATTTTAGAATATCAAGATTGCAATTGCATATAATTTGAATCAATTTGGATTGATCCTTTTACACCTCCTGAATCATATTATTTTTTCCCAATCATGATTGGTTGGGATTTTGTTGTGTTCATTTCACTTTATAAGAGACATAATAGACATAAAGGGATGTTTGGGGTGTGCACAGGGTACTAAATCAACTTGCATTACACCAATCACATCTATTTAGGCTTCAATTAAAAATAAATAGCCTGATCTCATAAGAATGTACCCTAAATGATCTGTAATTACCTAGATTATATGTTTTTGCTTTGTTGTTCTAATTTTGGCCTATAACAGATGTAATCACATGAAACATTAGTGTAGCAAGGTGTTTGGGTGCGTGAAAGTCAAAAATTTGACTTAAATTTCCCTAATCACATTATTTGGGATTAAATTTCATATAAACTAGATTGGTCACTCATCAATGTGCCCAAAATCAACTACCATTGACTTAGTTACAAGTAACTGGAATATGTTTGTGTCATTTTTTTCTTATAAGGGACTTAATCACATGAAATATGGACATAAATGGGTGGTTAACTGTACACATGTATAAATACTAATTTTTGGTCATGAATACTTGATAATCCTAGTTTTAGCTCACATTTACCTTAATTGACTTGAGTAATTAAATTGGCCCTATTTTTCCACCTCACTTTATCCTAAGTACTGGTACAAGCCTATCACTTCTAAGTTTTTGGTTTAAACCTAAAAATATATTATTAGTTTCTTAAAACCTTTGAGCATATATACAGACAATTTAAATTCTTATAATCAAATGTCACCCTCCCTAAGTCAGAATCGACCTGCATGAGTTGGGATCAAAATCAATCTTGACCTTATAGGTTGATCTTTCCCTTTACGTAGTAAATGACTATTTTTCAAATTTAAACCCTCCATTATAGGTTGGTTCATATTTTTATAATAGGTTTCTTTAGGTTTCACCCTTTTATATTATTTGAAAAGCACATCTAAGCCACTTATTCTACCACTTGGAAAATTCAATATTTGGGCATGTTTATATTATTTCATGCTAAGAAAATATTCTTTATTATTTTAAAATTTGATTCTATGTACTTGAATAAAAATTTATCCAAGTCATAAGAATTTTTTTTTTCATGCACAAAATTATCAAGTATTTAAGTCATGTCTAGATGAATACATGTAACAAAGGAACACTATTTCACTAAGCACTCTAGGTGGGATAACTATGTGGGATTGATTATCTCTTTTGATTAATATAGCAACATATTTAAAATTCACTCATTATAGGGGTGATTGAGTTTAACTTAACCCATTACACTCATCATTTTATTTTTATAGGGTTTAAGCTATCATAAACCCTACTAGGGTTTCAACCTTGAAGAGGTCATTTATAGGTCATCCAAACACAACTGAAGATAAATTATTTGTTTTAAATAATATTTAAAGTAGTCATAGGTAATTTTACTAGTATTTCCTTATTTTCCTACATAGCTTAAGATTGACCCATAGTGGTCAATAGAAGCAGTTGCTCATAATTGCTTCCAGTCGATTCTAACCTAGACCAATAATAGTTATTGTTTTAGTTTCACATGCATTATTTTAATTGATATTTATAGCCATATTTTAGTCACACATATTTATCTTATAATCACAAACCAACTATTTCTTATTTTACTCCCTATGATTTTCATAGTTAGATTCTATTCGCAGAGGTTCTTAGAAAATGCATTAGAAGATGCTAATAGGTGTTTATGCATGAAATAGGATACAATCTCATAACATAGACATAGTTATATAATAGGGAAATATTTATTAATTTCATAATATGTATTTATCCAAATAAATGTAAACTAAATTGTATAAAACCTTCTTTATTATTAAGTGATTAAATATATTATAATAAAATAGAGTATACACTGCGCACAAAACAAGTATAAAAAGATGTTTGTGAAAACCATTATTAGATCTCTATACTAATATATATTTTTTAAAACTCCTTTACATTAAAAATTATCAATATTTATTGAACCTTACAATGATTTGGCACTTCGTATTCCAACCTTTTAGTTCAAGCTCTAGAGAGTCTTTTCACATTCCATAAACTTTTAGAATACTTACACAAGTTGAATACATACAAAATGAAATACATTATATAGATCGATACCATTGTACACTTATCATGTATATACATTATAAAAAAATTCAATTATATTCTAATATCAATACTTTCTTAGTTTTAAATAGTTTTCTCTTATCAAGTGCAAATCATAGGAAGTGTGCCAAATGTTAAAGTGATGGAATTGCCTACTCAGAAGAGTTAGTCCAAAATATTAGTTGTGGTAATTGACCAAGGTGACATTTATTGATTTTCACCTCTTGAAAATTACTTATCCTCCCAAATATCAACTAAATATCATACCAATATATTTACATAACTAGGTGGCCACCCTTTACAATTTTTCAACCAACCTAGCCCCACTCTTAATGTTTAATGCCTTCCCTAATAGAAAAAGTTATTCAAAAAATCAAAACTAGAATAAACATAGTACCTAGATAGAAATTAGAGGCATAGACTATGTTATAGGAACTGAGGGAGGCTATGATGATGCTACTAATAGACTTTATTTTGAATAAGTTATAGCTACAAAATTAGTGGTAGAAGTGTTTGTTATGTTTGGATAGCTAGCTAGGTAATTATGGTAGATTTTATCTAATGGAGCTCTTGCTGGAATTGATTTGGTGGGATTAATTTGGGTTATTTAATGATTTATGTAATAGATATATCCAAAGGGTACAAGTATTTATTTAACATCATTTATTTTGTGATAACTTCTCACACGATACTAATCCTAGTGCACAATGAGACTTGACACCCCATAATATTTTGAATGTCATAATCTTCTATTAACATGAGGATAGCCCTAGTGTGTGACACCTTTTTTTGGATTTATTATAATAAATCCTCAAGTATATCTATATTTCTCTACATATAAATAGCATCAAATATATTGTTATGTATCTCATTTTTCCATGTGTGCATCTTATGCAACACATTGTCTCTTGAATTAACAGACTCCTTTAGTGCTACATCTAGCTCATTAAAGTAGACAATTGGTCTCCCATTGCTTCTTTGGATTTGTTGGCCATAGTTCACTATGGGTTAGATTTTTTCCATGTAATGTTTAGCTAAATTTTCCATTAAAGCATTATTTTTACTGTGTTGAGTTTGAACTATAGTAGTGTCCAATGATTACTCATATTATTTAAGGAGCTAAAAAATGACCTTTGTTTCTACCTTCAAATTTTGACCTTATTTTCAAATTTGTTGAATCTCCTAAGCAAAAAACTAATATTTTTTTTAGATAATATAGAAGGTAGATGAAATTATTTTATTTAGATTGACTTGATCTCCCAAGACTTGGATGACCAACCCAAGACATGTATCATCAATGATCTTCTTAGCCTTTATGAGGTAGAGTTACAACTCTACATTTTCCTCCCTAAGTTATGATGCATCATGTTATGGTACTCTAAAATTTTGTGCAATTTATTCTTGGAATGTTGTATTTCCCTCTATCTATTTTTCCAAAGTTAACTTTCTCAAATCAATTGATGATTCTTGTGACACTATGGCTAAATCTAGTGTATAAGACACTTGAGTTGTTAGGGCTAGTTATTGTCGAATGTTTGACACAAGGAGTGTGAATGTTGCATTCCATGTTTATGGTGTTGGGACATCCCACCAAAAACTTGTGTATATCAGCCTATGATATGATTTTTATTCTTTTTCACTTCCCTATGTAGATATAGAGCCTTATGATGTGCTAGATGGTTTTCTAACCTTGATTATTTACACTTGTTTGGTCTCTTATTTTTTTTGGGGTTGTGACTTCAACATTCTTCATTTTATCTTATTCCTTTTTGGATGTGGTAGATACCTATATTTATGCCTTATCTACCACTTATGATTTCTATGCATCCTCCTTGGTAACTTTCTCTTTGGCCTTTTGTTTTTTTGGACTTCTTGATATTTTCATAGGGATTCTTACTTTATCTATTCTTGTGCCTTAGATGCTGCATCATCCTCTATATTTTTCTATTGTGCCTCATTCACTTCCTTTTATAATTATTCCTTATTATTTCTTGTAGTCTCTTCTTCTTAATTTTTTTAATCTTTTTATCTTTTTCCTTGTCCCACTTCTTTTTATGTTCAACTTTTTCTACTTGTTTCATATGTGTCTCCTTGACCTCCTTGCTCTTCCTCTTTTCTTCTTCTTCTTGGACCTTGTGTTATGCTACTTATTTATTTTTATTTTTCATTTCATCCTTCCTTGAATTATTTTATGTTTCATTCTACACCTTCTCCTTATGTTTTTAGTCTGCATAACTTCTTATTCTACTAAGATGTACTCTGATGCCTTTGGCTCTTCTAGTTATTTTTTACATCTTATTTTAAATTCTTGTACATGAGTGGGGGAGTATGGGGATGGAGATGGAGAGGTTGATGGGTATGAATTAATTGAGTAACCATTAGTGTAACAATAAGTGGAAGACATCATATTGTGTACCTACTTAATAGTATCTTTGTTCTCATAGGTAGAGTGAGAACCTTCTTTTGGAATTTTAGTGTGTATATCATCTTAGTAAGATGTTCCTATATAGTTTATTCTTGTTTAGAATAAATATCCTCCATAACTTGTGGTGAGACAAAATATCCCATGTGATATAAAATGGAGGGAGAATTCCTCAACATTATGTGTGATATGGTCATGTGTATGATCTAATTTTGTGGGATTTCCTATTCTACTTCACCTTGCTCTATCCCTTATTGTTGTTTAGCTACCTACATAGCTAAATATATTGAGCCTGATTCCCCATGGAAGATGGATTATGTTTTACATTTTGTATCTTCTTCCTTAATGATGGTGTTAACTATGATTGAAATAGGTAGTATGATAATGTTGACCATGATAGCTTGTAGGACATTATTGTGCACTTGGAAAGTACACACTAATTTCCATAAGAAATTTTATTTTTATTCATCTTAATAATATAGGCTTATTCCTATGTATACTAACATTTACTTGTGTACTTCTTTCTCGGTGACACTAAGATATGTGAGATCCTATTCTACAACAATATTTGACATGTTTGTGTTATTGATCTAGGGATTGGTGTTGTGGGGTCTTTTATTGGATGGAGGTGGTGGTGATATCCTCTACATCAATGCATTTATTTTCCCATTGGAATCCTCTAATGGGGCCATAGATGTTTCAATAAGTGTATGTGATTTTAATTGTGGTTGCATTATCAATGATTATTATGTTCCTAGAGGCATAGATCAAAATGGTTAGATAAATATGGAAACCAAGGCTTTTTATTATAATAATTAAACATGTGCATCCAACACAATGATGAAAAAGGTCAAAGAAGTGATTGTTTCCTTGGGTAACTCATGAATCTTGATTTGAATTCCATCATGCATACTTATAATGGTAACATGTTGCCTAAAATATTTAGTGATGTATTTGGGCACTTGAAGGTGTGAAATGATGATATCTTGGACCTCTACCCACCATGCATTAAACCAACCTAACTATACATAGTAATACCATATCTTTGTCTAGGTAATGTTGGTGAAGGTGATCATAGGTCAAATTAACATCAAGTGCAACAACACCATCATGAGACTTTCACTATGTGAAAGAAAAGAGTAATACTAGTAAATGGTATTATAACACATGTGATGTGACACTAACAACATATAAATTTTTGTCATTAGTTTGGATGCTAAAATTTTAGGTTATTTAAAATCCTCATTCAACTAGATAATTTGATATGCAATATTAATGACCCCTTTGGTAGCCTTCCTCATAGTTTTGGTGGTTTACCAAAACTAATTTATGATACATTCAGAGAGAATCTGAACCCTATAAAGAGTTGATATGGATCCCCCTAGATGGCCTACTATAATTTTCTCTATTAACATAGTGAATGGGAGAGGTCTTGATTTCGTATGGTAGGAAAGATTTTTTTTAGGTTGGAAGTCCTATTGGTTGCACCATGGTCACTGGATTGATAAATATTGTGACATCATTGGAGATATGGATCACACATTATTTTTATAAATTGAGAATTTTTAGCATCACCTCATCTAATTGACTAAATGTAGGTAACTTGATGAGAATCTCTAGTCAGATCCTCAGAAGGGTTGTTGGAGAGATAGGGCTCTTGTTTGTGTTGTAATGGCTTGGTTTGTGACCAAAATATTAGCTTTTTCCATATCAATAAAATATAATGGTTATTTATTATGGTATCATGTTTTCCTTAGTGAATGGCCAATCCCTATTTCTTCTTTTTATGCATTTGATAAGGGAATCAATAGTTGTGATCGATCCATAGTAATTATTTGGTAGATGGATGTAACTCAGATTTGTGCTACTAAAAATTACATGATAAGGTGAATGAAATTTATTGAAATTACATATATATTCTATTCATAAAGTTATTTAATGGTGGTTTTCTATATATATCTTTACTTATATATCTTTCCTTTACTCCATCTATCTAACACTTTACATTAAATTATAATGCACTATCTTCACACTGTTATGCTTTTGGTATGAATGCCTTAAATTATTATGATGTGATGTTGGAGATTCAGTATGTAGGTTAAATGTTGTAGCTTATGACATTATTTTATTTGACACATCATTATTTCTTATCCAATGACTTTTCTTTATAATATATTAGTTGATTTATAGGAACATTATTTAAGCCAAAATGCATTACCTTATATATAATGTTCCATTAAAAATGATTTTTTGACTTGATAGTCTATTGTGATGAGTATTTGATGGTTTCCATTTAACCCATATGTAAAATAATACACTTCTTATCCTATGACTAACTCCAATAATTTATTTGTGAAAGGAAAGGGGAATGAATCATTTTTAAAAGCATAATTTATAAAATAATGGTCCCCACATACTCTAGTTTCTCATGATGTTTTAGGTGGTACCATAATTGGGTTAAGCCACTCTTTATTAGATAGATGATGCATGCTTCTTTTATCCTATGCAGTTTAGAATTTACCTTCATCTTCATGTTAGTATTTAATCTATGTGAATGTTTTAATAGGCTATTCACACTCCTTTATCTCTATGTGCATCTCCCCTAGTGAATGATATACACCTTTCACTTCTATGAACCTTACTGGAAATACATCTTGACAATCTTGCAAAAGTTCTAGTCTTTTTGAAATCTCATTTTGTATCTAGTATTCACTTAAAGTTAATTTTTTTAATGTAGACTTTATCCTAATATATTTTTCTGAATCCCTTAGAATTGAATCTTGAAATGTTCTATTTATTTCTTGCTCCTGAATATTAAGATTTCATAGATGTTGATCTTGGTTTGGTCTGTGAATTTATCTCTAAGCTCCACTTCTCACTCTAGTTTAAAAAATCCTTTCAAATCTAAGTTCTCATCATTTTCATTGGACTCAACATTTTCTTCCTTATCTATGATTTTATCACAAGGTTTTATCAATAACTGATCTTTTTGTTTACTATCCTTGTAGTTTTTAAGAGATTTGTTTATTTCCTTAGCTACTTCCTCCTACAAATTGTAGTCCTAAGTGTTCCTAATATCCTCTGCTTGATTGAAACATAAGCTTAAAATTTTGAATAACTTATTATACCATGGGATTCTCATATTTGAATACAAATTTTTAAATAAGTTCCTATTGTAAATGTGGCTTATTATTAGTCTCCCTTATGCACTCTTGATGCATGTACCATGTAGTTGGAAGTGATGCTAGGGTAATACCTGAATACATGTACCAAATATTTGTGTTCTAAGTCTTATGTAGACCATAAATCTACACACCTATAGATATACATTTATGGGCACTTAATTTCCTATAAAAATGACCATTTTCCCATGACTATAGGTGTTACATGGAATAAATCTCATAACATTTTGTAAGCCTCATCCCATTGCAATTGATTTATCCTATGAACTACCCATGAAATTACAATATTTATATTTAGTGAATATTTTAGTGTACTTACCCTCTCGTATATATTAGGCACATGATGTTATATTATAAATATGAATTGATCCAAGTGTTTAGTTACAAAATATTGAGGGAATTAGTTTTATGTGGTAAAAATCATTCACTCAGATGCACCTCATGATCTTCTCTTACCTAATTTAGCAAGTGGGTATGTAAATAACCACTAATTAAAGACTCAGTTTCTTAAGGTAAAATACCTTATTTTTTGGCTTTGTATAATCCATGTCTATAAAAATTAATTTTTACAATAAATCCACTTCAGATCTAGTTGGTGATCACACAAATGGTGACTTACATTCTACTATTTTAAACTACACAACTTGTGCCTTTGTTATCGTAGGTATGAAAGAAAGCTATTTAGTTTGTTATAAATATTGTTGAGGCTCTATTTTTGGATGGAAAATTGATACTTTTTATTTTGTAATGTATTATTCTTAGGTTTTATACCCATATTGAGCCAACTATTATCTTTTTAGGCAAAGGGTGAATCTAGCTCTTTGTGTATGATGTATGGCTTTCTCTAAGTTTTTTTTAGTGGTATAATAATAATAATATTCCTTTGGTGTGCCTCCAACTGATTGTGTATTGTATTAATGGTCATCTGACTATCATAAGCCCACTTCTTAACTATCAGTGTAAGGTAGTGCATTTCATTAGTCTTCATGTCAATTAATTCAAAATTGCCTTGAAAGCTTATGTTAGTAATTTTTATTTTTATATCCTCCAGCTGACCAATAAATATTACCTTCCCCTAGTCTATAAGACTTACTTTTACTAGATTATAATTGAGATTCAGTCATCTAATATATTCCTATGTAGACTGAGGAATCATATTTATTATAATTACAAAATAAAATACAACATTTGATAATTCATATCCTATCAATTTAATATCCATGTTGGGGTAAACATCCCAAGCCTTCTTAGTCATCACATACCATACTACCTTATCAGTGTGTTGTTGACCTCTCTATTCACACTCCAATAGGTTATGTATAAGAATTATAATATTTTGTGATGTCTTCATTTCATAAAGTTATTAGAATTTTTAAAACACTGGTCAATGAAGTAACTAATCCCTCTTATCTCATGATGCACACATTTTTACATACATGTAGACATGAATGATTATGGCATCTCCCTCCAACATAATATGCTATTGTTTTGATGATATTTATGAACTATATATCACCTTATTCTTGTAAACTTGGAAAATGCAAACATTGGTTGTTCTTCTCAATTCTAAACCTTTTATGTTTCTAAAAGTCTCGAATTTAATCTCTCTTGTTCCCCTTGGCCTATATCTTACGCTGAATAGTCTTATATCAATGATGCAATCCTTTTATCTTTCCCAAAATGCTTAAAACCTACTTATCTTGTGCCTCTACAAGTTTTGATTTTGTACCTATTTTCCTACTCCCTTGACACTTGCATCCTGGACAAGCACTTACATCAATGTAGGTGTCATATTCCAACATAAGTGTACAATGCCCTAAAATCATATAATTTGAAAATTAAATTATCCTAATGGGAAATCTAAGTGTTATTGTGTGAGATATTCTACAAAGGGATTGATATAAATACAATATCAACCCTCATTCATTCCTCATGAATAAAGGACTTAGAAAAAACCTAGATTTATACCAAAGAGCATTCAATCGAGAAATGCTTCCCTATTTTATCCTATTTACACATCATTCATAAGGATAACACATCTACAAGTGTTAATTAATATGGTAACAACCATAACTATATTCACTAAGTTACAATCTAGGTCACTATTGTACTTGCTTATCACACATTTCATGGTTCACACATAAGCCAACACATAGGGGAGAACTACATAATTCAGAGGCCCACAACACTCATTGATATAGGTGTCTTATGGGTATCTTAACACCTTATGCCCACTAACCCATTTTTCCCACAACCATTATGAAGATGAAGAACTAGAGTTTAATCATTTGATAAAGAGCAATAGTACATGACCCAAATTTAAATGCACTAGAGTGAAATTAATGATGAACCCAAAATCATCCATGTGGTCACATTTTTTCAATAGTTACTCTATACTAGACAAATGTATCAAATCTAGACACTAACATTAATATAACTATCCCAGGATGATGTGTCTATGGTTACAAAGGTTCTTAATCCATATTTTGGAAATTATTATCAAGTGTTCTTCAAATTTATTACCTATCTATTCCATATCCATATCTATATTAACACCAAAACTAATTAAATATCTTCTTTTCATTATCATTGTAATATATAGCATAGCTATACTTTCTATTTTTAGCATATCTTAGCATAATAAATTTAGTATATGTTATATCTGAGTTTTGAAATTAATTTTCCTACTATATATCTATATATGACCCTTGTGCTTATTCATTTATATATTATTAACCCTATCTACCCATAATAGGATATATATCCAATTTAGGATTAAAAATTTGGTGAAATTGATTCATGTGAATGCAACAAAAATGATCTAGTGTTTCCAAGCCTCATAGGGATTCAACTTGTTATGATGAATTTTAAGATTTGAAACTTTTCCCTAGGGTTTTACCCTCCTCTTATTTTAAGGGTTTCATGTGAATATGATTGAAAGTGGATTATTACTTAATTGGCACATTTCAGACTCCAAATAGATCCATTTTAAAATTCCTTAGAATTATTTTCTACTTATGTCGGTATACTCGAAAAACTCTATTTTTTTGCCAAAATTTAGTATAATTTTTTCAATTTACTATTTTTAGTAAATAATGGGATACAAGGTGAATGGTATACTTATTTTTTAATTAATTTATAGGTTAAAAAAAAAACAATATTTTATTAAAAAACCTCTCTTGTATCTTTGAAATAAATTTCTATTTTATCAAAATCATTGATTCTTTATTGGGAATATTCTAGGGCTTTTCCTGTAAAACATTTCACATTGTTTGACCTATTTCAAATTCATAATAAATCAAATTTTAAATTACTAAGAGGTTTTTCATAATTATTTTGATATAGACAAAATCCTCTTTTGGTTTTACAAAATATTTTACATATTTTGTGATTTTATCATTTTACTATTTTTAGTAAAGTTACACACAAGCAATATATTGTACTTTTGTTTCCCTATTTTTTGGGTTCATCTCATTTCCTATTTTTCTAGGAAAACCTATTTTAGATTTTTATAAAACTTAGCCAATAGTTTGAAATTTCTATATCATTATTATATCATGGTTAATTCGTCAAACTTTATATGTCTTATCCTATTCTCATATCAATTTTTTGAAAATTTAAAATGGATTAAGAGGAGCCTCTTTCTCCTCTTAACCCTAAGTATGGTGATTTATCTCATCCCTTTAACTAGGTCTAAGCTATCACTTATCCAAAGAGTAAGGTGGCCAACCCTATAGTTTCAAATGAAGGTAATCAATCTCAAATACTTAGGGTCTATGCTTGTGAAGCCCTACAATATCAAATCACTAGTATGATAAAATTAATAAAAGAGTTACAAAATTAGATTTCATACATGAAAACTCCCACATATACTAGTGTAAATAATGTGTTCACATCTTCCCCTAGAAATATTGTGTCCAACAAGGTTTATTTTCCAAATTCAAAGTTACAATAAAACACATCTAAAATAAGTGATCCAAACTTTATACCAAAAGTTACTAAGTGACCAAGTGAAATCCTAAGATAAATGCTTCAAAACCATGTGATAAAATTACCTCCTATACATCCTATATGTAGATCTAAATGCTACTATACATATCATAAAAGGCATGTGTATCATATATATCATTGTTTTGCATTGAAGAATTAAATAAAAAGTCACAAAAATAGTGGTGATCCTATCCTTGATACATCAATTAAGAAAAACACTCGTATTCTAAGTAATCCTAAATCACAAATATAAAAATAACAAGCATGGGTACCAAAGGATAATTCAAAACAAAATCACTTGTAAATTCAAAAAATGGAGCAAAAAATATCCAAACGGCACAATCAGAGCAATAAAACATCTAAAAGGCATAATTAGAGAAACAAATGTTCAAAAGGCCAAGCTGTAACAAGCAATGTTACAAAAAGATAAGGATGAAAAAGCAAAATTACAAAAAAAATCAAGATGAAAAGGCACAATTACAAAATGCATTGTTACTAAAAGAGCAATGGGCACATCAAGTGTTCAAAACATGGTTTCTAACAAAAAGGCCACAAATAAAGATACACTTGACAAACCTAAAGTTTCAAATGTGGGTACAGATGAGGAAACTACAAGCCCTTCCTCATGTCAAAACTCTTCTACTCATATAAAGGGTAAATAGTCTTAAGATGAATAGTTCAACGAACCATATTTTGAACCACTTGATAATTTTCCACATAATCTATTTACATCTATAGGACCTATTACATATCTATTAAATCCATTACCAATAGTTGTGAAAATAACTAGAGACACAAGAAAAGCAAACCATATAACTCAAGATGTCAATAAGGTATTTACATATAATGTGCATGTAGATAAAAAAATGACATACCCAAAATGGCACCACCATAATATGGTGCAGTTCCTTATTCGTATGCATACACTTAAAGTGGTATATCAAAAGTTTAAGAATAACCTAAAAATTTATATGATTACATCAATTATTATGATCCTAATGATACTACATATTGTATTATCTTAATGATATTGATTACGCCAAATATGACTAGGATACACATGATACAAAGCCTTTACAGAAACATCTCTTTCATTATTAAATTTGATCTTGGTATCAATTTAATTTATACATGTCTTCTTTACACAACTTTTTCACATATTTCAAAAATACCAAAAAAAAAAAAAAACTTCAAAAATAAAAAAAATTGTTCAGCATTTACATATCTTATTAGCTTCTTGGAATATATGTTGGTTGTTCTATGTTGGTTAATGGCATATTGGTACTTTTTATGTATAACTATTTCACACATATTTTGAGTGTGATCTATGCATACACATATACATGATCTATGCTCTTTTGGATGTTGGGATTTCCCTCTACTCATATCACTAGGATTTTAGGAGTATCCACCTCTATGATCATGATTCATCTATGTTATATCATTCTATGGTCACTTTACATTATCATGTTTGATTTAATATGTACTTATGCATGCCTTTATCCATGATTATATATTTCATAGTTTATTTTATATACTATGTACTTGAATTTTTTTGCTAATGCATTTAATCCATGGGCTACTATAATATGTTTAAGCTAGTTACTTATGTTTTCATTTGTGCACTTCTTTGAGTGTCTTGCTTTGTCATTGTCTTATTTGTTGAGAATTTTAATATGCTCCATTAATTGTGTCCTTGTTCCTTTATTTGCTTCTTTGACATTTGAATATGGCATTTCTTGTCATATGGACGTTTGAATATGACATTCTTGTTTTTTTTTACATTTGACTAAGTCATGTCCATTCGATTGTGTAGCATTTGAAGATGCCCCTTATTTGTAGTCCCTTTGGACCATTGTCTTTTGGTTTTATTTTGAGTTCTCTTGCATGTGTGATTAACTAATTCTTGAGCTTGTACTATGACTATCTATATGTTTCTATGATCTTTATTATGCATAATAGGCCTTGATGTGATCATATTCTATGTGCTTTAATGATACATTTACTTAGACACGTTCTCATATATGCTACATGGTTCATTCATTGTATATGGCTATCTTATCCTTTTTAGGTGAGGTAAATACCATTTTATATATTTCCTCACCTCAAGGGGGGATGTATATTAGTTGGGGCATGTCATAGAGGCATGGCTTCTATAGATTCATAATATTAAGATTTAGTGGGGGCATGTTTTTAAAACATGTTATTTACACTTACTCAATACTCAACATCTCTAGATTATAGTGGGGGCATGATTTGGAAGCATGTTCTCCACACTTACATAGTTTCAAATTAGTCAAATTACATTGTTATGTGATTCAAATACACATTTATGGTATAATTATTTACATTGTTACCATTGTTATACATAGTTTTAGCACGAGATGTATATAAGGTGAATATTCTATGCATTGTGTACCTAATATTGTAAAATCAAATCAATTTTAGATTTAAGACACTTTAAAATACTATTACCACCCACCAAGTTGGAATTTTATGAAATATTTTGAGATAATCTACTATAGTAGTTGGTTCAATTTTTGGTATAGTTGAGGTGAATAAATCACTCAATTTTGCCAATTTTGTATGTTAAACTTGATTATATCATCTAGCTTTATTAGTTTGTAGTGTGAGTTGGCTTAGTTCACTCACACTCACCAGGTTATAAGTATGAATGGGTTGTATGGTTGAGATAGTCTCAACTACTAGGTGGAAATAAACCTTGTCTCTAAGGTTACAGGTAGAGGCCATTATCTATCTCCTTAGATATATGAACTTTATATATTTATATTTGTCCTGATATCAATTTTAGTGATTCATAATGAAACATTTTTAAAATTAAATGGCCAAAAGGTAAGAAGGTTACATTGATACACATGTGTACTCCTAAACCTTGCTCTCTTTCAATTTAAATCATTTCAATACTTTCAATTTTAGATTATATGAGTTTATTATATACTTTAACATGATATTGGTTGTATATCAATCACCAATAAAGCACTAAATTTATACTCAAACAAAGATAAGGTGTGTTATACACACCTAGGCACATATTACTTTCCTTTAAACTAGAAATTTAGTTTCTATATTAAAGGGGGAAAATTTAGATGATATTTATGAACTATATAGAACCTTAGTTTGTACACTTGGGAAACTCAGACCTTGGTTGTTCCTCTTAGTTCTAGACCTTTTATGATTTCACAAGTATCACATCTTCTCTATCTTGTGCCCCTTGGCATATCTCTTAGTCTAACTAGTATTATATCAATGACCCAAGCCTTTTATCATGCCAAAAATGCTTAAAACTTATTTATATTATTTGTCAACAATTTTTAAGCCTATACCTATTTTATTACTCCCTAGACATTTACATCCTAAATAGACACCTACATCGATGTAGGTGTCCTATTCCAACGTAAGTGTCTAGTGCCCTAAAATTATCTAATTTGTAAATGAAATGTATCCTAATGGTCATTTTAACTAATATTATGTGATATATTCTCCAAAGGTATAGATATAAATACAAGATCAACCCTCGTTCATTCCTCACTTACAAAACACCTAACACAAACATATATTCATACCAAAAAGCATTAAAAGAGCATTCAATTGATAAAAGCTTCCCTATTTTCTAATATTTCCATATTAATAATAGGGATAACACATATACAGGGTTAAAATAATAAAGGATCAATCCAAGAGCTATATTTTCTAAGTTACAAGCTAGGTCACTATTGTATTTATTTATCACACATTGCATGATTCACACATAACACAACACATAGGGGACAATTACATTAGTCTAATTCCCTCTTTAAAGTATTGGATATGTAGGAAACACTCCTTGACAAAGGGGTGTTTAGGGTAGCTTAGTACCATGTGCCCACTAACCCATTTTTTCCATAGCCATTATGAAGATGAAGAGCTAGGGTTTGATCATTTGATAAAGAGTGATAGCCAATGACCCATGTATGAATGCACTAGAATTAAGGAAATAATGAACACATAATCAACTAAGTGGTTTCAACATGTTTTAATAGTTATTATGTACTATACACATGCATCTGATCTAGACACTAGCATCAACAAACCATCCTAAGCTAATGTAAGTGTTTATAGCAATAGAAGCACTTAATCCATAATTTAGCAATTTTTATAGATCATTCTTCTGGTTTAATTTTTTCCTATTTAATATATATATCTCTATAACATTTGAACTAGTTGAGTATCTTGTTTTCATTATCATTGTATTATTTAGCATAGTTGTACTTTCCATTTTTAGCATATCTTAGTTTAATAAATTTAGTATATGTTCTATCTGAGTTTTTCAATTAATTGGCATATTATAGATATTTTTATCACCCTTATGCTTATTCATTTCTATATTCTTAACCATATCTACCCATAGTAGAATATATATCTTATTTAGGATTTAATAATTATATGTTCTGTATAACCTTAGTTTCTTGATACATAGGGTTAGGATATTTATCTTACTAAAGCTTTCTAATATTTTCATCCTACAACATTTCTAAGGGACGCAATCCCTGCTCTACATTCTAATGTTTCATATCTACTTGTATGAACATAGTATCCTTGGGGTGAGAATTTGTTAGTTTCACATTTTTTACATGGTTATCTTCTATTTTTATAATGTTGGATAATATTTAGGGTGGTGTTGTCTTGAAACTCTGCAATAAATGGAATAATCTACCTTTGAGGATTAGCTAGGTAATTTCATTCAAAGTGGTTATACTCCCCACACAAATAGAAGATAATTGGTGGATGCCCATTTTATTCATGTTATCTATAATTATCTCTTTGGTATCCACCTTGGTAGTCTCCTCTATATCCCCCTTTCCTTTACTAAAAACCCCAACCTAGCTACTTTGTCCCTCATGTCATCCTTGTCATTGAGGGGAACCCCACCCCTATTTTTTATGGCCATCATATCCATTATATGTTCCTTATGGATATGATGAAGCCCATCCTAATTACTTTTTTGGGTGATAATATGTTCCATGGATGTTGATACTGAGAAGATGAAGAAGTCCATCATGCTCGATAGTGGTGAGATTGTAGTGTCCAATATGTTAGAGCCTAGTGTTGATAATAAGGTGAGATTGGCACCCATAATGAAACAAACTACATTGAATTTTTCATGTTTACATCTAGGCTTAGAATCCTTGAATTTTTAATGGAATATGTTATGTTGTTACTTTGAAGACATTCTTGGTGATGTCTTCCTTCAATTATTAAAGTGCTCAATTTTTTTTGTCATAGTGATTATGCAAATTTTATAAGTCACAATACAAATTTTGAGGTCATAATACTAGGCCTATTACTTTCATGCGTCTCATCCATATTACACAAAAAAACATATATCTTTGCATCAATTATCATAGTAGGTTGAAAGATATCCCCATAATCCTCTATCTTCTCCACATAAATTGTAGTTACCTGAGCATTTGTATTAATTAGTGAAGTGTGTTTAAATAATGGAAAATATAATATTAGGTTTCAATCCTTCAAAAAACCTTGTAGCCTTATATTTATCTTGAAATAGAAATTCTACTCTATTCATTACATCAAAGAATATATGATCATAATCCCATACCGATTCACTTGATTTTTGTCAAATATCTTTGAGATCTTGGATTGTCTGAATCACACATTTATTCATTTTAAATTCTCTCATCAGCTATTCTTTGACATCCTAAAATCTTATTTTGATATCATATATTTTGTATATGAACTCTAGAGCTCTTCCTATTAAATATCTTATAAGATCGTACTCCTTTTCATCATATGTAGTTACATTTTTAATCTACCATTCCATTTCATAGATTAAAAAATACTTCTTAGGGTCACTATACCTATTATATGGTGTCAAAGTGATAAAAAATACTACATTGAGAGTCATGCTTCTTATGTTCACACTTGAAATCAGTGGTGGTTTTATATTAGACATTGCGAATTTCATAATATTTAATATGACCTAAAATCCATCCTCAATCAATTTATTCCTAGCCAACACTTTCTTAGGGTATTCAATATATTTTACAAATTTATTTGTAAAAGAGTCAAACCACTACTATATTTACTAACATCTACACTTTTTATTATTTTCATTAATAAATTACGCACATGGGATGTGTACCCTTGAAATGGATCATCGATGTCTATGAATTTTGATTCATTGAAACATGAACCTGATTTAATCCTATGACTTAACATAATTTATTCAAAAGAATATTCTCTTATCCAAAAAATATTCTCCATTGTAAATGTAATCTAAAATTAACCAATAACTAATTTACTCATTCATATTCTCTCTTTCTAATTTCTTCCATCTCTTAACATCCCTTTTCCAGTATAATTTTATCTTTGTGCCCTTATCTACACCTTCTCTTATTTTGGTCCCTCTCATTTCCTCATCCTCATCTTGTCCAAATTCTTTGGCTCTCCCTTGATCTCTTATTCATTATTTATCTTCTCTACTCTCTACTCTACAACTACTCATAGTTACATTAGGATTATTCTATTTATTCCATCTTCTTTGTTGTCACAACTCATGTTCTAGTCCTAAAAATTGCTTTTCCTTCTACTTTTCTATATCCTCCATATTTGGCTTTAGGTTCAAGTTTACCTTCTCATTTATTCATAATTCAATTCATTATCACACACATAACCTAACTCTCAATGTGACTACTCCATGTTGGTAAGAGTAGGCACCATGGCATTTTTCACAACCAACATTTTAATGAGAGTAGGTAGTCATTATAGAAACTTTACTCTAATTCCCCTCACAAACAGATCTTACATAGTTATGAATGTAATATATCCCAATAAATCAAATTCAATGATGTATCCACTAATGTCATTTTTACCCAATGATCTATTACACAAGTCTAATCAATATCTAACCTTCACAGGTTTTCTAATATCCATCGAAACTAAGATTTTTGTTTCTCTTGACTAAAAACATCAATATTCAATTATTAATAAACATGCAACTAGTATTCCAAGAAACTCAAACCAAAATATTTCATATATATATATATATATATATATATATATATATATATATATATATTCATGAATAGATTGTTTTGCATATCTTCCTATTCTCTTTACCTCTTCTTTTGACAAATTGTGAATTCTTTCATCTAGCCATTGTTATAGGTCTTTCTATCCTAGTAACGATCTCAACATTTTTTAAAGTTATGTGCTCACTAGACCAATGTTCACATAGATTCATAGAAAACCCATTAGAACATGTTAATATGAATTTATGTGTTAATTAGGATACATGATTAGAATTCATACATAATTATAGAGTAGGTCAAATCTTTCTTCAATTTATAAAATGTCTTTATCTAGAGAAAAGTAGACTAAATTTTATAAAACATTCATTATTATGAAGTGGTTATATAGATTTGAATGAAAAAGGTATATATTGTGCATATAAAAATTATAAAAATATGTTCAGGAAAACCATTATCTTATCTCTCTATTTTTGAATTTCTTTCCATTACAACTGATCATTATTATAGAACTTCACAATGATTTGTCGCTTTGCATTCCATCCTTTTAGTTAAAGCTTGATGAAGTATTTATGCATTCCAAAAAAATTTGGAATACATACAAAATATGAATACATACAAAATGAAATAAATAAATAGATTATTATCCACCACAAACTTGTCATATATCTACACTTTATAGTTTTATAATTTTATTTTAATATCAACATCTTTCATTCATTCATGCTTTTTCCATTTTGGTACCTTAATTCCATTGTACTATTTATATGTCATTTAAAACATTTTCTATCGTGAAATTCATTTTATATTAATTAGAGTTAATACACTAATTAATTCTAGATTTTGATAAAAGATATTAGTGAACTCATACATTTTATTCAAGCATTGCTAAAAATTCTTGTCTTATGGTTTAGATAACTTATTGAATATTTTAGACCAAAAGAATTTTATTTTTACCTTGGATCTAATATTTCAAACTAAAATAACTTTATTTCAATTTTAGATTCAATATATGACATTGAAATCACTTTATTTTTATCTTGGATCTGATATCTAACAATAAAATTGCTTTATTTCGACTGTTCAAGATCCCGTTGAGAGCTCAGGTATTGCCATTTATGTAGGGGAAAGCTCAGCATCTATCAAGCTCAATATCAAGCTTAGTCCCTATCAATATATATGGAAATTTAATTATTTCCATACATAAAAGTCTCATACTTTTGCTAAGATTCCATTTTTAGTTATTGTTTATAGTATCTTTTCCATATTATTATTGTATGCCATCTATTAAACCTACATCCCTTATTCATCTAAGGTGTAGTGATAGGTTAAGTGTGTCCCATACTAAGCATACTCAAATCTCTTGGACCAAATTTAAAATAAACTCCCTTAATGGAAATAATGGTTCCTTTTATTTTGATGAAAAAAATCTCGTGAATATATTTAAGAAGATAATAATAGTAATGAACAATATAGTCATGAAGTATTAGATATAATTCATTGAATAAGACAAAAAATTATCCAAATTCTAAGTAGGACTCCATCAAATTCCATAAGATATAGATAAGGTAATCAAATTTGTCTTAGCTAGTAAATATACACAAGTGAAAGATTATATTCTCAATGGAAAAAAATAAACACCCTTTCACATTTTAAACCATACCATACGTGTGGTTACTTCCATTATTTATAATATTTTTAAATCTACACCTTTATATTTTGAGGCAATGCAAGGCTTACAATAGATATCTATACCCATGCCTAACCAAATGACTCATAAAAATCCTTTATAGCTACACATAATACATCACCTCTCTTACCTACTACACAATCCCTCATGAAAATTATTTTAGATTTGCATGCTAAGATTTTAAAATTAAATTAGGGTATACCAAATATTTCCAATCAATGTATTCGTAAGACTTACTTCACAACTTGTTATCACCTAATATTGCATCATATCCTTTACCTAAATGATTTTTAGTTCCTAAACTTCCACTAAAGCTAAAGGAGATCTAGAATAACACCTTTGATCTTTTAATGTGGCATGCAATGGATTATGTTTTCAATGACAAGTTGTTAGCTAATTTGTTTTCTAGAAGTCTAAAAGGTTATGTTTTGCATTGATTTTATGATTTACCTACCAATTCAGTCAAATAATTCAGTTTGTTAGTAGATCATTTTATCAAACATTTTTCCATAAAACTTAATGAAAATATCTCTTATCCATAGATTTATAAACTCAAACAATGGACTAATGATCCTATAAGTGGCTATAAACACTTAAAATTAGACACTTCACGTTGATTTTACCTATCTTATTAATACATGCTAACACCATCCTAAATTGTTTAATCAATCTTATATTCACTCTAACATCCCTAGTCCATTCACTATTTGCCCCCACAAATCAATTAATATTTTCTTCTATGATCACATCCTTTCCCACAAAAATCATTTCATATCCTATTAGTTAATTAATCCAAATTAATTATATAATCTTAACCATAGTGGAAAATTCTATAGAATGCACATTTCCTATTTTACATAATTCAAATAATCCTATTTTCCTCACTTTCTCCCATAAATGAAATTTATATTCATTTATAATCCCCATGTAATCCCTTTCTAAACAAGGTATGTCATAAGCCTATGCCTCATAAATTCCTCCTCTTAAAAACTTCATCCCTCTTTCTTGCACACTCATCCTCCCTTATTTAAGGGGAGGAGGACTAATCCTCAACTATAGATATTACTCCAAGATCGATAGTCCACATCCATTTAAAAAAATTATAAATAGAGGGATCTCATCCATTTTTAACAAATCTTGATAAGACAATGGAGTTTTTCCTGTTTTAAGAGCCACACATACATCAATCACATAACTTATCAATATAAATTATCCATTTATCAAGAGGATATGTTGTCTATTTGATCACACACATCCATAAAAAAGCTTGTAACTACATTTATACATCTGAGCACATCATGAATTTGGAAAACAAAATAACAATGTATAACAATTGTGTTCATTTTCTCTTTTTAAATGCATTCTTCTTAGTCTTGCTCAGTTTGAAGACACATGCTTATGTTAATGGTAAAATTCTGATTTGAGTTTTAATTTATACTAACAAAGCTAACATTTATCTCATGATACTACATATGGCATGCCTAATGTATAATAAAAATTAAGTGAAAGTGGAAAAAAGCACTATGTAGTAGTGGAAACATCCTCTATCTATCTATCTACATTTTTAGGGATTGATGGAGTTAATCTAAAATTTGGAAAAAATGTGGTGTATTTTGGTAGAATTTCTTCTATTTTTACTCACTAATTTATTTATAGATTTATAAAAAAGTAGGGTTCTTATCAGTGGAAATGTGGTTCTGATTGGTAAAAGTGCTTTGTGCTTTGGTGAAAATGTGTTTTATGGTGTTATATTCACTTTTATTTTTACTTTTTTATTTTATATAATTAATGAAAATTTGGTTTTGATTGATAAAAGTGCTATACACAATAGTGAAAAGATGTTTTATAGTAATGAAATATCTATTTTATCATAAAAAATGTGCTTCCTATTTTCTGCTTAGTTATGTTTTCTATATCTAATGGTGGAAGCAATCTATAGAATTGTAGAATCATTTTACATAATGAAGGAAATGGCTTACATAAATATGTAAATACAGAGAGAAAGTTTAATAATTCACTTGTAATTCCTACACGCCTGTTAAATATCAATTCTAAGACTAATAATCTATTATCCTATATGTTTTCACTTGTCTAAGACTAGGCTATTCAAACTAAAACTTATAAACACTTAATTTTTGTACTCTAAAATTAAAAAAACACTTAGATTTGGTGCTTAAAATTCACTTGTTTGTGTTTGTTTGATTGGTTTGCTTTGTGTATATGATAACTTAAGTGTGTATTCTCTCCCTTTGCCTAATTTTTGGATCTTAGGTGATAAAAAACACTTCAATACTCCTTCCCCCATCCTAAAGATAAAGCTACGTATGCTCTCCTCTTGCCCTTTCATGGGAACCTAAGGATAAAAAATAGTTTAACTTTATTTTTTTCTCTTTGGTTTCATAAGTTAGACCATGAACACCAACCATGAATTGTTAGGGTGTGTTGACTAGGATTTCATCCCCCATCATATATACCAACCCCATGTTCTAATGGGTCATATAAATTTCAAAGGAGCTATCACTTTTGGCTAAGTGGTTGCATGTTTTAAGCATGCCATGAAGTGGGTAACTTTTCTCTAATACACATGCACCAAACAACATTCCCAAGGAATGTTTTTTGGTAACACTCTACTGAAATATTATGATTGGAGTGGCTGCAAAGGGAGAAGACACTTTTTTTAAGAAAATTATCCCCTTGTTCCATAAACTTGGGCCCCATTATACCATAAGGTATATAGGGGTTTCACCTAGTTGATGTGTTTTTACTTATAATAAGACCATTCAGCTATAAAAAACTATATATAGGAAAAATAACATTCCTAAATAGTACTCACTTGATACATACACCTAGTGAGGGTTGGGAGACCAACTTATTCACCACTTTGTGTGAGTAGATAAATGAGATGAAAGTGTAATTCCATTCCCTTATTTACTAATAATAGGGCTTGACACTTACATTATTTTATTTGTGTGTGTTTTCAAATCTCATTTTGATTGCAAACCTTAGACCTTAGACATCAAGTCAAAATCAAACATCAAATCAAGTCAACTTTAACCAAGTACAATCAAAATTCAAAACATGTCTACTTTGAAAATGTTAATTATTCAAAGTCAAATACAAATCAATATTCACTAGTCAAATATGGTCAACTTTGACCAAGTCTAACCAATTTTGACATAACAAGTTAAATCCAATCAACTTTTACCAAGTCTATTCAAAATCAAACATACAAGTAAAAATTAGTCAACTTTGAATAAATCAAACATTAGTAAGTCAAATTGGGTCTACTTTGATCAAATCACAAATATAGTTAACACTTTAAATTCAGACATCCCAAATCAAAATTTAAACATCAGGTCAACTTTGACCAAGATATAATGAATCCAAAATTTAAATCCAATTTCAACTTAGATCAAGTCAAAAAAATTCAAAGGCCCAACTTCAACATCTGATGTCAACATATTATTAACTTTGACCAAGTCAACTTTACAAAGTCAAACCAAGTTATATTAGGTCAAATTTGACCGAGTCAAATCTAATTCAAAAGCCAAACATCATGTCAACTTTTACCATAGAAAATAAATCAAGCCAAATATAGTCAACTTTCACCAAGTCACATAAATTCTAAATTCACATCTTATCCTCATATTTTCATTCAATCTCCTACATTTCTTTATTAGGAATGACAAAAAAAATATACATCATTTATCCCATTTAAATCAAATCTAACATCAAAATCTAACCAAATCTTAATCAAATTAAACATCCTAATCAAACATCACATCAAACATCAAATCAAATCCAAAATCTTAATCAAATCACATCAATTAATCCAAACATCAACCGATCCTACATCAAATCCCATCTAAACCCATGACATCCCATAATTCCAAACCTATTTGAGCATCACCATCTATAAATCAAGACACAATTGATAAAATCCTATGGATTATCCAACATGCATCCCACCTAGCATTCCTTCTTGGTCCCTCATCCACCAGTAAAACATATAATTTCTTTAAGTCATGTACATCAAACAATACATTATCCAACACCCATTCGACCTTAGATCCATATCAAATCCAATTATCTAATCATATTCTACCACCACCCTTCCAAGGATCTTTATCTATATGTAATAAATTGGTACATCCAAGTCTAATAATCATCTATTAGGGATATGACATGATTCCATTCCCAATCAATTAAAGGTCAATATGAGCTCTCTCTCTCTTTAACCAATCAATCTTCAATGAATCCACTTTTTTCAAATCACCCAAATTTGACCAATCCCAAACCATCATTTTCCCACCCATCTTTGATAATGGACCCATATTTCATGAGTTAATATTCATTGAATAATCATTTAGCTAATTACCCATTTTTAGTCAACCTATTTCTAATCATCAACTCATCTTTGAAAAACCACCAGTCTTTGTAAACTAATACTCAATAAACCATCCTTTGGCCTATCACCCCATCTCACATCTCATATCCAACTATCCACTACCCAACACTGCATGCCCCAAATGACATTGGTATTTTTAAACAATAAACATCAAAGTGACTTCAATTTAGATAGGCCCAACATCAACAATAAATAAACATCAATATCCTATCAATTTGGTAACACATCATTTATTATATCTTGTCTCCTCATCGGTGAGGAATTCAAAGACAACAATTATATAGGGTCAGGTAGGGATGGACCCATAAAATGTTTTCAAATTAGCAAGCATATTATAATAATCAAAATCCTACAAGGTATGAAATATAAAGGAAAAGGGCCTTAACCTTCATGAGAAAGGAATCATAAAACCTACCCATATATGTGTGCACAAAATATCTAATGACATTAGATATAAACCATAGGTTCATAAACATAAATGTGTTGGTGATAATTTTGTGGTTTTTGAGCAAGTTTCATCCACCATTAACATAAGATTCATTCATAGTCCCTACAAGTACCATGCTACCATTGATCCTTTTAGAAACATTTTCATCCCCATCATCTAGCTTGGAATTCAATCTTTCTCCCCTGATGATTGGGATTGATAAATTCATTTACCATCATCCTTATTCCATAACAATCAAACAATGGTAGAATTCATGATTGGCATCCAACCAAAAGATCACAAGTTAACATCAACATATAATAATTTAGTAAATCAAAGTAAAAAACTAGCATCCCCTAGGGACACCTTATTTGAGGCACTACATGAAAATCAAAGTCAAAAATCAGCATCCCCTAGTGAAACCTTGTTTAAGGTACTAAGGGATAATCCAATTCAAAATCCTACAAATCCAAAAGAAAATTTCCTTAGAAAAACCTTCTTTGAGGTACTAAGGGACAATCCAAGTCAAAATCCTACAAATCTAGAAGAAAATTTCCTTGGAAAAACCTTGTTTGAGGCACTTTTGAAAAATCAAAATCAAAATCCATAAAGTCAAAAATCCAAGTCTGTTAGAGAAAACCATTTGATATACAATTAGACCAAAATCAAAATCAAAATAAGGAAAATCAAGGAATCAATCTCCCTCCCATGTCAAGATAGTCACAAGAAGAATCCACATCATTTATTATAAAAACCAATAGTATAATAGAAAATCCTCTAAGCATATGACCTTTAGCTACTCTCAGTCTCACTGAATGTGATATTTTTGGTCCCAATCCCCATTTACATCATGATCCACACATCCCTCTAAATCATTCAAGAAATCAATGAAAATATTCCATCTAATATAACTTTTACTTTACCCTCATTACCAACACTCTCTTTCATAAGGGTTATGATGACATCTTGATCAATTTGGATGAGGCCAATCTATAAATCAATAAATTTCATGATGATATTTTGGGAATGTGTACTTTAAAGATCAAAGGGTCAACATTATTCATTGCCTAATCCTCCATTGATTTGAAATGCCCAAAAAATTAAAATGTATATATTAAAAAGTCAAAAATCAAAAGAGAAAGAAAAATATTTCATCCAATGGCAAAAATAATGATTATAACACTTTGAGCAAGTACCATGATGAAAACCAAGTTTCTAGCATCATGTGTAGATAATATGTTTTCTGTAAGTAACTTAACACTTGGGGAAAGCCACATTTGTATAGAAGTTCCTCCCATTCTAGATCATCTTGGCCATTTGAATATAATCCTATTTAAACCATCAATCATAAACACCCTATCCAAATTCATATCCATCCTATTTTGCCCATATTTTCTCCCATATTGAACTTAATAAATAAGTGGAAGATGTTTTTAACCCTATTTTAGGAATTATCTTAGCATATCATTTGAATTAAAGTTTGATGATTGGACACTTGGTTCTCATGTGACATGTTTCTTGGAGATCCCTAATCCATTCTTAGTCATTATCCCCCATAATCATCCTGCATCATCTTATATCCCATCCATCCACTACCACTCTCATACCTAGTGTTAGAATAGATTTTCCCTTTTCTAGTAACCTTTTATATATACTTAATCCATAAAATCTTTAAACATCAAATAATCCAAAATCCCTAAAAATCAAAAAAGGAAAAAAATATCCAAAAGAGATATAAAGCCACAAAATCTAAAAACATTTTTATTGTCCTAAAATATGATCAAAATCCTAAATCAAATAATTTTACCTACCATTGGGATGTCTCCTTCCTAAATATTCCTTACTTGGATCAAGTCAAAGCAATCATTCATCCAATTCAAGCTTGTTGCTTCCACCCTATTTGGGTAAAAGCAAATGTACAACTCATCATCAAGATATTTCATTACTACATCTACCATACTTTAGGAAAATATTCATTAAAAACAATTCAATCCCATTGTATGTACCCTTTCCTAGGGGCACCATCCATATATTAGTATCATTAAGCATTCACATGTGGATTTTGACATGATTAAGGACAAGATGCTTTATTTTTCTTTGGTTTTAGGTTTGCATGTTTTATTTATTTATTTCTTATTTTTTAAATTTTATTATTTTTCTTTGACTTAATCCATATGCATCAATAGAGTCATTGTGGTTTTTCCATATCATGGTGATTTATTATGCCTTTACTTTATTCCATTCATTGATATATGACAAGAAATGTCTTCCTTATTTTTCCATGTCATGGTGCATTATTGTCATTTTACTATTGAATTGAGGATCAATCTTTATCCAAATTATGACCAAGTCATCATGGTGTTTTATATCATGGTTCATACCATTTTGTGCTACATAAAACATAAAGTTGTAAAATAAATGTGGAGACATGCTAAAGAAACAATTTATCCCCTTGGAAAATCATCTATTTTTAAATCAAATCATCTCAGTCATTTTTCTATCTTCATCAATCAGCATCACTCCTCATCAAATTCCTCCCTTCTAGGGATAACCACATTGGCCTGAGGTTTGTTTGGACTATGTAGGTAATGCTTAGTCATATAGAGTTTATGAGGTCAGCGTGACTACCATCATCATTACCATTTTCATTCCCATTCTTATTCTTCTTTTTATATCCATTCCTATCAATATCCTTTTATTCTAACTAACTATCCATGTCTTATAATCATCCTCATGACCAACGTGTGTAGAAATCACTTTACCATGACCCCTATTTATCGAATTCTCTCCAAATATAATCACATCATTCTTCAATAATTATTGCACCATCCTTCATTCTTAATCACTCAACCTTGGGGAATATTTGTGTGCCCACGTTTTTGGAGCTTCTTCAATTTTTGAAAAGTCATTATACCATCATCACATACTTATGCATCAAAATATCCAATCCAAATCATCCATAAACATGATCACCTTATCTTTAATCTATATGATAGGTTCAATCCTTGATATATGATTGTAAATAAATAAGTCAATCATCCATACAATCTAATATTGCAACATTTTTTGATAATCTACCCTACTTGGGGATAATCAAAGTGTGTAGTACATCATCAGGGGATATATCACCCATAACCAAGCCCACATATGTTTGGTATATTTAGTTACCAATTATACCTTGCTTGGGTAAAATAAAAGTGTGCAAATTATCTCAAGATGTATCATTCTCAAGTCAACCTTACTTTGGGAAAATTTGTCCATCATAATCTATAATCAAAGCATGCAAACATTAGCTCAAGTGGGTTAATCTCACCCACAATTTAAACATCATTCTGTGTCCCCAACCATCTTTCTCCATCACCCACCCATTGATTATTCCATTCTAGCTTCTTCCTCTCTTTTTCAATAACTCATCTACATCCTTCATCCCTGCATGCACTCTCTAGGGGGCATCATCCATCACATTCTTTCATCATCATCATCATCTAATTTTTCATCCACTTTTTTTTGGCTTCTTATTTATTATAAAATTTTTTACTCCACCCATTGTGTTTTGAAACACCCATTCAAATAGGGGAAAACTGTAGATACCTAAAATAAGATACTTCATGTCAATTTTAACTATCTTATCAATCCATGCTAACACCATCCTAAGTCATTTAATCAATCTTCTATTCACACTAACACCCCTTGTCCATTCACTATTCATCCCCTTTATTAATTAATCATTTCTTCTATAATCACATCCTTTCATATAAAAATCACACCATATCATATTATTTATTTAATCTCAATTAATTGTATAATGTCATCCCTACTGGATAATTCCATGGAATGTGCATTTCCTATTTCTCATAATTCAATTAATATTATTTTCCTCACATTCTCCCATAACTGAATTTTATATTCATTTATAATCCCCATGCAATCCCTTTTTCAACAAGTCATGTCATTATCCCATGCCTCATCAATTCCTCCTTTTACACACTTCATACCTCTTTATTACACACTCTACTTCCTTCATTTATGGGAAGCAGGACTACAACCATAAATATTGCTCCAAGATCGATATTCCATATCCAAACATAAAAAATATAAATAGAGGGACCCTCCTCAATTTTTAGTAAGTATTGATAACTTAATGAAGTGTTGCACCTTTGGAAAGCCACTCATACATCAAGTCCATCACTTATAAATCCAAATTATCCATTTAAAAGGGGGATATTTTTTATATTTGATCATGCACACCAACAAAGAATATTGCAACTACATCCATACATCTAAGCACATCACAAATTTGGAAAAAAAAATTCAATAAAGTATAAAAATTGTGTTTATTTTATGTTTTTAGTTATGTTGTTCTTAGTCTTGCTCAATTTGAGGAAACATTCTTAGGTTGGTACTAGAAATTCAATTTGTTTTTTAATTTTTACTCATAAATCTAACCTTTGTCTCATGATGTTACAATGACTATGTACTTTGTTACAAAACCATGCTCACTAAAATAACTAACATGTTGGTAGATAATGAATTACAATATATATATATATATATATATATATATATATATATATATATATATATATATATATATATATATATATATATATATATATATATATTAAAAATTGCTAGCACTTTTACATTAGTCAATCATTTTTAATAAATTCAGATCATTTGAGGAAGTTTTTCATATAATAGGAGAAAGATAAGTCAAAATTTTCACTGTAAACAAGCTCAAATATGCACTTGTATCTACTTTTACTTCCATAACAAAGTTTTAAAACAAACAATCTTACAATATTAGGCCAACAAATACTAAAATTGATGCAACGATTACAATCAATGATATATATTAACCTTAAGAAAATATGATTTTATCAAATCAACCAAGAAATGAAATTATCTATATCATGAAAACCACCTTATAAATATATACAAAATATATTTGAGTGAAATGTTATCACTCTACCTCTACCACTAGAGGTTGACATGAGTAGACCTCAAAGTAAATCATTTGATATAAATGCATATTGTGATTAAAGTAAATGAAATGGACACTCTACCAATATATTTTTCAAGTTTAAAAACCAGATTCAAGACCTTACCAATAATAATTTCATTGAGCTAAGAACTTGTATGGAGGAATATAAGCCTTAAAAAAATGAAAATTTTAGGTTGAATATTTATATTGATCCATTCCCAAATCATGAGACAAATAAGGATAATTAAGTAGTGCATCATACCTATAATGCAAAACCATTTCTTCAGGCACTGAACATCCATTAGATGGAATTATTGGTACAAATATTCCAATATCCAAACCATGTCCTATGATCACCTTTGATGATAGTGAGATAGTGGATTATGATAATGATTTGCATGATTTATGTATATGAGCACACATTGATCAACAAATGATACATAATGTATTATTTGATAATGTATCAATTAAGAATGCATGTACGATGGAATTACTCCATTAATTTGGTTAAACACAACATGATATACAAAAGACATCTAAAAGTGTCAAAATATTTAATGGGAAACAAAAAACTACTTTGGGGCACATTGCGTTACCTCTTCAGGTGAGTCTTTCTATATTATCTACTTATTTTTTAGTTCTACCATAGAATTCAAGGTATTTGACATGATATTAGGATTCCCTTCATTAAATAATCTCTATTTTGTACCTTCCATGGTAAATATATGCCTAAATTACATGCATTGCATGAAAGTGGTCTTAGTTTCATGAATTATATATGAGTACTCTCTATAATGTATGTTACCTCTTCCTCTCCAACCAACACATTAGTAAATTGGTACATCTATTCAAGAAAAAATCACATTTACAATTGTTACTGTATGCAAAACCCTTCTATATAACATATAAAAATGTTTATAATTCTCAAGGCAACCAATGCAAACATAATCAACATATTTGAAAAAAGTGGTAAGTTCACAAAAATCACCATCACATGAAATTCTTTTAAAATGGTGATACATAAGAATCAACATGTTCCACAAAGAGAACATAATTTTTAAACACCTTCTACAATTCTTCATCATATTTCAAACCATCCTAGGTCATCTATAGTTACATATCTCACACATGATTACAAAAGTGATAATCTAGATAGATTCATTACAACACCTAACGCCTTTTCTAATTCTAAGTCATCCACATCTAGCACTTTTTGTCCACAAAATGTGATCCTTGCACATTTTATTTTATATCCTTTATTATGACTCTCCTCATGAGGGGATCATTTTTTAGCACATTTTTAAATTCTAAAATTCTAAAAAATTAAAAAAACATTCAAATAAAAAAAATTAACGTACATAACTTCTTGATTAATTCATCATGCTATGCTTATACCTTTTACACATGATTGATTTGATCAATCTTCTATCCCTTGGCTATTTGTATCTTTTTATCATCTTGGATCTTATTTTTCACCTTCCCAATATGAATAGGCCAAAATAATGATATGATATTGCCACTTTTTTCCATTTAATATGTTATTTTCATAATTTGAATAAAGCAAGATATATTTTATATCACATATGTTATCAATCAAAAATAGTCAAGATGGACTACTACTATTGTCTTGAACTATTTGATACTAACTTGTAGTTTTCTACATTGTCAAATAAAAAACTAAGTAAATAAAGCATTACTACATCCAATTTTTTGATACTATACTAAGCTTCAATTTATACAACACTATTATTCATGAAAAATCTTTATTTTGTGTAATATATTTCTCATACATTATGTTTCATACATTGAAAGGTGTACATTTGATTAGATTATTATGTAAATTCATTCTTATACATCTCTATTCTATCCTCCATGAGCATTTTAACTAGAATTCACATATAGAGTGGGGGTAACTTGCTCATACATGGTCATGACATAATATTCAATACATATTTTACCTCGACACATGTTGTTGATTATTTATAATCCTTACCTTTATTATAATTTTGAACCCATGTTTTATCTCATTATATTTATTGTTCTTGTTTTAAAATTCAAAAAAGATTTAAAAATTATAATATTTCAAAAATTACCAAAACGTTTAAAATATTATAAAAATCCAAAATCTAAACTTGAGCATGATTAAACAACTCTTTTAAATCATTGCCATATTTTTTCTATCTCATGATTTGTAGATAGCACAATCATTTTATATCACACATGTATTTCACTAGTATTTATGAGTATTATTAGGACATATGGATTTCACATGGACCTAGATGTTAGAATTTCCTCTACCCAATGGTCATGCCATACTAGTGGAATCTTATCCAAAAGATACAATTTTTACAGGTGTTACCATTATATGACCCTTATATTGTGTTGAGCTATATACTCTTTATACATGCCTTAATAACATCTCTATCTAAAATTGTGTACTTGGATGTGATATTTTATAGGATATGATCATATTACATATACATGATGTAGCTATATTTTTAGTTCTATGCTCCTTCACCATTATTTACTTTATTGCATAATTGGCCTAATATTGCTTGTTTATTTTGTGTAGCCCTTGGAGCTTGTGTGAAAACTATTTGAGCATCTCTATGAGATAATTTTTTGGTATGTAAAAAATATTAACATGTCCATTACTTGTCACCCTTGCATCTATGTGTGCAAATTTTACTTTTATGACATTTGAATATGTCCTTTCTATGCAAACCTTGGTCTTATTATTTGAAATTGTTCTTATTATATTCATCTGCTTATTAAGCTTGTTGATTTTTATGACTACCATAACCCATATAACACACTAACTATTATGTATGTTTTTTCTTTTACAACTAATATTATGAGATTCACTAATAAATTTATCTACAATCGATACTTTAGGCCATGCCTCAAATGTTACATACATGCTTTGAATGATACATATCTTTTCATATATGCTACAATATTTAATGATTATATCTTGATATGCATGATATAGTTAACTTTTATTTTGAGATGAGAAAATTTCAAGACATATCCCTCACCTCAAAATATGGGAATTTTAGTGGGATGTTCATACAAAGATAAGATTATATGAGTAGAAATCAATTTAGGGTACAAAATAAAGTCTCAAAGAATTAAGAGTGGTTCAACATTTAGTAATTGGTGCATATTATGTAATGTACCTAAAGGCATGATATTATGATTTATATTGATGGCTAGAGATGAAAACATATGGAACACATCTTCTTAATCATATGGATAACATGCGGTATTTATTATATTAATAAATGAGTGGGAATACATTGAGATTAGTGGTATACCTATCCATATGGATAAATTGTGATAGTTATTATAATGGGAAATGAGTGGGCTTACATTGGAATTGTGATCTACCCATTAATTATTGTAAGAGGATATATATAATAAGGGGTATATAATTAGGTAAGGGAATCAAGGAAAATTATTTTAATTGGAGTGTATTGTTACATTCCATAGATGACATGATTGTGGATGCATAAGGAGAGATGGAAGAGTATGTAGTTATACAAAGGAACTTTAGAGATACATGCTCTAAGAATGAGGTTTCCTCATCGAATATCCATGTTATATTAGACTGATTTCTTACCCAAAAGGAATATTGTATAGTGTTCCCATACCTTAAGGGTATTCATTTTATTTTGAATATTATTAATATTTGTGCATCTTGGTCCACCAATAAATATTGTATGGATCTCATTTTATTCTACATATTTTTTTAATGGTTTTACATAATAGTTGGTTAATTAATGTGAAGTTAATATAATATAGTATCATAGATCTTTATTGAGAAAACAATATTTTTAAGAGATATCACATTTTTTTAATTTTCCAAAAAAATGTGACTACCTTGTAGAAGGTTTTTATTTTCACAAATGTGTCTAATTCAAACAATTATTTCTCAAGTAGAAACATGACTTCAAAAGCTTTTCAAAATATGGTCACACTAAGGATCCTAATCAATATCAAGGGATATATCATGATTTGAATTTAAATATGTAAACCTAATTTTTGATGATTTTTTATATGTGTGACAATCAAGAACATCATATATTTTATTTCAGGTGAAAAAATCACTTATGTAGTTAAAAATAAAACACTAAATATATTTTATACATGATTTTATTTTTTAGATATATGGTAGAAGGGTGTTAATAAAATATTTGAAACTGTAATTTTTTTATGAATTGTTGATAAGGTTGCTCCAATGTTTTCTAGAGATAATGATATTGATGGTAGATAATGGTGGATCCATTTTAAGGAGATCAATTCTTATTCAAAAGTTTGGAAAAAATATTTACTCAATTATCTCAAGGGTACTGAATTGAGATGGTTGATTTGGATGGAAAATTAATAAAAATAATTTTTCATTACAAGAAATGGATAAAGATATCCTAGACCAATAGGACACTAAGAATTTTTTTTTTGATAAGTATGAGGATGCAAAAAATGAGGGCATGGATGTTTTTTTACATAAATTTAGAGATGAAGTAATGGATTCAACATTATTTTATAATATATTTTATTAATCCTAGGTGTCATAGGCTTTTATATTTATTAATATATGAATAGTCATCCATAAGAACAAGAAGCATCACCTTAGAAGGTGAAATGAATAGTATTTCATTGGATTTATATATTTTAATGTTTCTTATTTTAAAATTTAATGTGAAAAAAATTATCTTACAACAAATATTGATTCTTTTCATTCCATTTAATATTTGGTCTGACACTGGTATCAAAGAACAAACTATGTCATAATTTATACTCCATTCATTCATATTCATTGTTCCTCCTTAAAATCGATTGTATAGCCTTATATTTAATATCATCTTGGAAAAATATCTTTTGGCATACCATATTAGTAGATAAAAGTGTTTCAATTCTAGATAAAGGTGTTTTATTAATAATTATTCTTTGTTTATTTAGTTTTCAAAACTATGTTGTTGTTCTGACTCTTGTTGGTTATGAAAAAGGTGTTCTCACCTTCTGAGGCATTATGGAAGATGTTTTGATTGATAGACCCTAAAATTGGAGTATTTTTAGTTATTGTTTTGACTATTTTCAACTATTAAAAGAGGCATTTTTGACAAATTTTTGGCACTTAGGTCAGACTTGCGTGGTAACCATAAGTAGTTTCAAGGCATTGATTTTTTATTATGTTTATTAGAATACATGTAACTATTACAAACCTATGTGGCTATTTTATCCCATGTTGACTAATACTCTCTAACTATTGATTATTATTTATTTGTAAACTTATGTCTTTTCTAAATATCAAAGAATTTTAAATTCTTCATTGGCTATTTATATCTAATCGAGCCACATATTTATTGTTTTAATCTTATGTGGAATATCTTCATCATTTTGGTGTTTTGGCTATGTTTTTTGATTAAATGAGACCTTCATCAAAGAATTTTAACCATTTTATCTCTCTTCCACTTCGTGCCATACCAAATGTAAGATGAATTTCAAACTTATATGCTTTTTCATTTCAAACTTATATGCTTTTTCATTTCAATTTAAATCATAAACATCATTGGAAAATAATTTAAATCTATTGAAAGACAATTTTTTGAATCGATAACATTCCAAGAAGGGAATAAATAATATTTTTTATTTTAAAGAGTAAATTAAGTCAAAATTTGAAAACAAATCAAATTGTGCAAATAAATAAAAATTTAATGTTCAATATATATAGTGCCTCTAGTTTCTGTTTATGAGTAAAGTCATCATGATCATATTACTGCTCTTATAGAATAACATAGTTAAAATAATATATTTTGTGTATTTTTCCATATAAATATCTAGAGAGAAATAAGTAAAAAATTCAAATTCCATTCCCTCCATTACCCATTTGTGTTTATCATTAGACATAAATCTTGAAATTAAGAATATCAATCCAAGTATATAGGTTTATCATACCCACATACAAGGACTTCTCTTTAATAATGTGTTGTAAATAGAGAAAATCATTGTCATATACATATTAGATACCACACACCATTCTTATCTCATATGATTTGATGTTTTTTCCTATACCATTGGTTATATAAATAGGATGAACTTATTCCACACACCAGCATATATATAGGAAGGGAAAGCATATAGAGAGTTTTGGTATATTAATTGGGTGGTATATAAAAGGGGAACTCTTTAGAGTGACAATGAACCTTTCCATATCCCTTAATTTTTAAAAATGCATTTTATAAAAACAATGTTGGCACAACCCTAACCAACAAATAAACCTAGCTAGAATGGTCTAGACAAGTAGATAACACATTAATATTCAATGACTTATGGTTCAACATTTATGACAATGATGAACCATTGTCTATGATGAGATCCTTGATTAACGCAACACTCAAGGGTATTTTTTTTTCACATTCAAGGGTGAAACACTCCATGGTAATATTTTCACATATTTAAGGAACTATATGATTCACACTCAAAACTAGAGTTCATATAGTTACAGTTGAAATTATTCAAGCTAGAGTTGAAAAATGGGAATGTCATGCATTTATATTCTATAATATATGTAATAAAGCATGTTATTGATACCAATAGTATAAAAATTGATGTATATATGACCACCTTCATAAAGGCTCTTCTTCCTACCTACTCAACCTATGTGTAGTCATTAAAAGCAATCAATTTGTTGGATATTCTCACATTTGATTAGTGGTTGAGAAAATGTATAAAAGATAAAAATCCTTTGGAAGAAAAATAGAATCTACTAGATAAATAATTTGTTATGAAAATAAAAATTTACATTCTTACAAGAATACAAGAAATTAAAATGGAAAAGAGAAGAACAAAGGGCAAGGTAGAAAATCAAGCAAAAATAATTAATAAAATTTGAATGAAAAATAACACTTGCATTATAAAAGTTGAGATATAAAATGGATTCATGAGACCCATTAATTCAAGACACCATGGGAGAAAATTCAAGCATAAAAAAAAATAAAAAGAAAAAAAGAGAAGAATAAAAGCTTAAAATCTGATTCAACTTAGTTCTTTTGTGATTATGTGTTTTCTATCTCTGATGAAGTAGCTAATGCTTTAGAGATTTCAACCTAGGATAATTCTTAGGTTTTAGACATTGGTGATACTTATCATATTAATTTATGAAGGGAATTATTTGACAATTTTTATGAAGAAAATTTTGGCCTATTTTATTCAGCAAACAAAATAAGTATATAACCTTAAGGAAAGGGTACAATCTGGCTCCTATCACCAAAAAATCCATGTTTCATTCTCCATAATGTAATATATCTTCCTAATTTGAATATAAAAATGTTGTATCTTGTTTTAATTTTAAAATAAGGACACTTTATAATTTTTGACAATGGAGAAGTGAATGTCACAAGAAAATGTAATAACACGGTCATTCTAACTAGATATGAAGAAGTTTTTTCTAAAACTAAGGGGTGAGTGCTTAGTTCTAAGGAATTTTTATCATCTTTAGAAGAAGGAATCCCAAATATTCTTATTTAACATTACATATTTAGGTTCACATGTTATGAAAACATCCACACTATGCATAAAATGACATTGTAGGATTGTTGACTTTTTTGAAGAACTTTGAAAAGTGTGAAGACTAGATTTTGGTTAAACACAAAAGAGAACCATTTCAAAATTTATAATGAAAATCTGATAAAATTTTATAGCTAGTTCACTTTGATCTATGTTATGTCCCAATCCTCTTTGGTGGTGGCCATAAGTACTTCATGTTGCTCATTGATCATTACAATATGATGACATGAATATATTTATTAAAGAAAAAATAATAAGCCTTCACAACATTTCAAAAAAAATTAACCATGGTTGAAAATGAAGTCCAAAGCAAAATTGGCACACTCAAGATTGACAATGTTTGAGAGTTCACATCATAGTTGATTAAAATCAATATTAAGCATAATGAAATAAATCATCATCTCATAGTCCCTTACACTCTAGAAACAAGATGTAGTTAAGCAGATGAACCAAACTATCATGAATATGGTTTGAGTCATGTTGTTCTTCAAAGGACTAAATTTTCACATCTAGGCCAAATTATCTAAAACAATATTATATCTCCATAATAGTTTGCCATCAAAAACCCTACAAATGAAGAATTCATATGAATTCTAGTGTGATCATCTCCTATCATTATGACATATTATTATTTTGGGATTCACATGCTACACACTTATTACAAATGAGAAAAAAAAATTGGAACATAAAAGTCACAGAGTCACACTTTTGGGATACTCAAAGTCTTCAAAAGCATATTTCCTATATGATGATAACTCAAACAAATTTCTCATCATACTGGATTTCATATTTTGTGAAACTGTAAATGAAAATCAAGCATCAGTTAAAATTAAATTTATTGTAAAAATATTAAAAAGTTGATGTTTTCAAGGAGGTTTATATGGAGGTTCTAAATGGTGAAGGGGGGACTTACAATTAGGAAACACTTGAATCTATGTTGAATCATATAACTAAAAATGATAGTCCCCATATAGAAAATTATGAAACTTAATTAGAGGATGGTCCGATGGTAGAAAATTAAAGAGATTCAAATTTAGAAACTAAGGCACATGTGATTCAATAAGTTACCTACAAAATTTTTCCAAAAAAGGCCAAATAGACATTGAAAGATGTCAGACTTGATGAGGTTAGGAAACCATGCCAAAAAAGTGCACACATTACCACATAGAAACCAAAATATTTCCTTGATAATATTAAAGATAAGATATAAATATTAACTTGGATGACACTCCTAAAGAATAAGTCAATGTTTTATTTTACTATGAGAAAACTTACTTCAAACAAACTAAAAAAAATGAACAATGGAGAAATTCTATGAGAAGTTAGTATAATGCATTGGTCAATAATGGAACCTGAAAATTGGTTGATATTTTAATTGATGTAAACCAACAAGTTGAAAATGAAGTTTTCACAACAAGTAAAAATAAAATGACTCACTTGATATGCTCAAATCAAGGCTTGTCACAAAGGGATTTGCAAAAAAAAAGGGAGGAACTAAATACAATGAAACCTTTTCACATAAAAACCATGTTTACTCTAGTAGATCACAATGGATGGAAAGTTCACCAAATGGAAGTCAATTTTTCATTTATAATGGTGATCTCAAGGAGACAGTGTACATGATACACCTCAAAGATTTTTTGATAAATGATAAAGAGCATAAAGTGTGAAAACTAGAAAAAATGTTGTATGGTTTGAAAACAAGCCTTGGGAGCATAGTATGACAGACTCATTGAGTTAAACATGAACTTCACACATTTTGAGTTTGAATATGTAACTATGTTTGTCAAAATAGTTGACAAAATAGTTGTATTTTTAGTAATGTATGTTGATGATCTACTTATCATAGGAAACAATGAAATATACATGGAAAATTAAAAGTTAATAAAAGGATTTTAAATGATAGATATAGGTTATATTAATTACCGTTTTTGTATTCAATTTATTTGAAAACAAAATTACATATTTATCACTCAACATAAGTACATTGGTGACATTATGAACAAGTTCAGGATGATAGATTGTAAGCCTCTCAATACACCCATGGGAAAAAATATGAAACTAATAGAAAAAGATACCACATATATTTTAGATGCTACTAAATAAAATAACTCATTGGATGTTTGATCTATGTGGCCACAGGTAGACCAAATATTTATTTTAATGTTGGTGTTCTTTCTTTATTAATGCAACAACCTAGATAAATTTATTATGTAGCAGCTAAAATATTCCTTCGCTATCTCAAAGGAACATAGAATTTTGGGATCAAATAATTTAGGGTATGGTAATTCAAACTAGTTAGATAATAATATTATTACTATGCTAGTGATTTTTAATATGAAAAATCTACCTCATGGTTTCTACGAAATTTAAGAACAATAACTATTAGTTGGAAGTCAAATAAGAAATAAGTATTGGTAATTTATGATATCTTCAGAGGCAACTAGAGATGTTCTGTCTCAAAAGGGTTATTTCAAATTTGAAAGAATAATATATTTCATCAAAACCTCTCATAGTTGAGAACACTTTTATAATTCAAATGGAAATTAATCCACTTTCACAACCAAACCAAGAATATCAATACTAAATTTCATTTATTTAGTGTCATGTCAAATATGGTAGTGTAAAGTTGCATCATTTCCCTATAGTGGAGAGACCAACATACATATTGAAAAAATCACTTGAAAGATAAAAAATTTGAAAATTTCAAAGGCATGTTGGTCTCATAATGACCCATATAGATTAAGTGGGTGATGTAACATTTTTTTGCAATATATGTTATTAATCATAGGTGTCACATATTTTTGTCTTTAGTGATAAATGAATAATTACTCATAGGAATAAGAAGAGTCACCTTATAAGGTGAACTAAATAGACATTCATTAGCTTTATATGTTTTAATTTTTATTATTTTTAAATTAAATGTAAATGAAATTTTGGATTGCGCCAAATTTGATTCTTGTCATTTCATTTAATACCCAGCCTAATAATGGATTATTTTGATAGATTTATTCCTCACTATAATATAGTAGAATGATATAGGGATAAAATAGATGTATGGATCGATTTGGAGGATAATTGCAGAGAATTATATTATGAAATTTCTATTAGAAAAATAATATGGAAGGAAATAGATGCATGGATCGAATTAGAAGATATCTACAAAGAAAGGTATCATGATTTATTTCACTTGGATGAGAGTGATTTATGTTTTATTTTCTTCAAAGAGTGTCTATACTCGAGGTTGAAAATTAATTTCTTCTTATCTTGGATGATTCAAAGCTATCTAAAGAGGCTCTTCCAATTGTTGTCAAATATTCTCCCCAAGTGTTCCTCCTTTCAATGGACAATTTTGATCACATGTTTATAGTTGATTTTATTTTTTTCATTGAACCATAAATATTTATATATGTTAAATTTGGGAATCATCCTCAGGTTAGAGTGATTAAGTTTTTTATACTCATCACAATGTTATTGTAGATGATCATATTCAAGCATATAAAGAAGTATAAGAAGAAAATATTAAATGGATGAGCCTTAAATTGGTCCTAAAGATTTGAGAAAAAAATATTTTCCAAGAAAATGAATAAGAAGCAAAAAAATAATTAGAATAATGGATGGGCCTTGATTTTTTCCTCAAGTTTAGAGGAAAACATATTTTGATATGTGATGTAATTAAGCTTTAATAAAAAAAAACATAATTTATTTTCTCATTTTTTGACGGTGAAACATGCTAATAGCGATGGGTAAGTTATGATAGTTATTATATTTGAAGATGAGTGGGCCTACATTAGGATTAGTGATCTACCCATCTATTATTGTAACAGGGTATATATAATAAGATACATATCATTATATAAGGGAACCAATGAGAATGATTTTAATTAAAGTGTATGATCTAACATGGAGGTTTACCCCTTGAAGATGCCTACAATAGTGGAGTGATTCCTTCCCCAAAAGGAATACTATATGGTAATTTTCTACCTTAAGGGTATTCATTATATTATAAATATTATTCATATTTGGGCATCTTCACCCACCAATATATCTTGTGTGGATCTCATTTTATTTTATGTTTTATTTAGATGGTTTTGCATACTGTTTTGTTGGTTAATGTGAGGTTCATAATATATTATGGGGGCATCTTTCATGCATATGGATTCACATTACATGAATAGATTACATATCAATACATTTTTAGTGCATATGCATGGGCATATGTACATAAGCATAAAATATAAATTACAAAGTTTACATATACATACATTTACAGATTGTACATTTATCACATTTTGTGATGATATAAATTCATGTATACATCATACTATTTAAAAATTAAGGGGCATTATATAGATTCATGCCATACTTTTAGTACTACTTTTTATCTTAGGCCGTGGTAGGGGTATGGACGTTATCCATTCTCTTTTAATCACAGCTACAAGAAATAAGGATTAAAGTGATAATTGAATATATATGACATCTATATAGTTTTATTAAATTAAAATACATAAGTTATATTGGAGATTTAACACCCTCTAGCATTATAACCTATGAATCTATTATAGATTCTAACCCATTCTTTCTTGGGGTTATAAAAACCAAAAATACATATTGAGGTTTATGTGTCCCTCAATGGGTTATATTTTATATACATGTTCACTTAAAATTAAGGGTTGATCACCCTAAGTGCATCATGGAAATCACCAATTCTCTAATGTTTTAAGGAAACATCAGTTTCACACATACAGGTGTATTCCTTCCTTTTTATTTAAAATATTTTCAAATTCAATTTCAATTATAATTTTAAATTTAATATATGGAAATTAACTACATTACGTCATTTTAGGATTTACTATGAAATATCCTTCATGATAGGAGCTTCCTCCCAAAGGTAAAGTGTGTTTTATACACTCAAATAAATCTTTCCTTTTACTCTAGTAATTTCATTTCTATCTAAAATGGGGGAAAATGTAGATACTAAAATATGGCCTTGAATACTTGATAATGTTAATTTTGGCTTACATTTACCTTATTTGACTTGAGAACTTAAATTGGTCTTATTTCATCACCTCACTCTATCCTAAGTACTTGTATGGTCCCATCCCTTGTAAGTTGTTGTTTTGCACTTATGAAAACATTAGTGATTTCTAAACACCTCTAAGCATCTATATAGAGATTTAAAATTATTAAAATCAAATGTCATCTTCCCTAGGTTATCATCATCTTCAAGAAAAGTTACAAGAAAAACATCGGTTTCACTCATATAGGTGTACTCCTTCATTTTTCTTTAAAATATTTTCAAAATCAATTTCCTTTCCAATTATAAATTTCACATATGGAAATTAACTACTTTACATCATTGTAGGATTTACTATAGAATATCCCGCATGATAGGAACTTCCTCCCAAAGTTAAAGTGTGTTTTATACACTAAAGTAAATCTTTCCTTTTAATCTAGTAATTTAATTTCTATATAAAATGGGGGGAAATGTAGATACTCAAATACGGTCCTAAATAATTGATAATGTCAGTTTTGGCTTACATTTACCTTAATTGATTTGAGCACTTAAATTGGTATTATTTCACCATCTCACTCTATCTTAAATACTTTTATGGGCCCATCCTTTGTAAGTTTTTTTACACCTACAAAAATATTAGTAATTTCTAAAGAACTCTAGGGACATGTGGATAGATTTAAAATTATTAAAATCAAATGTCATCCTCCCTAAGTTAGAATTGACCCACACGAATTAGGATTGATAGTCGATCTTAACCTTATGGGTCATTCTTGTCTTTTACCTAGAAATGAATATTTTTAAAATTTAAACCCTCTTTTACATGTTGGTTTATATTTTTAGGATAGATAACATGAGGCTTCACCCTTTTGGATGGCTATAAATGAACATATAAACCACTTAGAAATTTCACTCTATGGGCACACTTATACTATTACACACAGATAAAATACTTCCATATTACTTACAAATTCAATTCTATTTACTTGAATTAATTATTAACCAAATCACAAGCCTATTCTATATAAGTCGGCCAAATCATTATCAAGTAGTCAAGCCATGTCTAGATGCATACATGTAGCAAAGGAGCACTAATGCACTAAACACTCTAGGTGGGATAAATACATGGGTTTGATTGACTCTTAATAGTATTCAAGATATGTATGCAAAATTCAATCATCGTGAGGTGATTGCGGTAAATTTAGCCCATTACACTCTCACTTTTTATTTTATAGGGTTTTAACCATCACAAGTCCTAGTAGGGTTTCAACCTTAAAGAGGTCATTTGTGGTGGTCATCCACATACAATCAAAAGTCAAAATTATTCATATAGTCATTTATTAAGTAGGCATAGGTGACTATACCACCAGTTCCCTACTTTCTTTTGTAGGTCAAGATTGATCCATAGGGGTCAATAGTGCCAATCAGTCATAATTACTTCTATTTGATCTTGACCTAGAATAATGATGCTTAGTGTTTCAATTACACACACATAATCAGGTCTTAATTTATTATTTCAATCCATATTTTAACCACACATAGTTATCCTATGGGTGGAAACTAGACAAGTATTCTTTTCCTCTTTGTAGTTTCATAGTTAGCTTCTTTCATCCATTCTTACTTTGTCCATTCTAGTAATTTACTTTCATTTTGCTAGTTACAAGTCATTTATAGAATTTTCTACCCTTATATTCATTTTATCTTAATTGGAGTTAATACACTAATTAATTCCAAATTCTAAAAAAACATGTCATTAAATTAAATTGAGCTAACCTAATCAAACCTATTTGGGAAATAATTTAACCTAAATTTAGTACAACTACACATAAATGTGCCTCAAATTGACATAAAATGGTGGTTGAGTGTGTTTAATGTTTTTTTGTCTTATAAGGGACCTAATATGATAGAAATTAACTTAAATTATTCTAATAACACATAAATATGGCCCAAATTATCTATATTTACCCCAATCACAGGCGGTTTGGGTTTTTTTGTGTGGTATTTTTTCCTATGGCATAATCTCACACAATATTTATATAAGGTTTAGTTGGGTTTGCAATGATCACCAAATTGATGTGCATTTCTATAACCACATATTTTGGGCATTAATTAAAACTAAATTGGCTTGATATTGCATGATTATTCCCAAAATCATACACATTTTCCTAAATAGGATTTTTTGTGTCATTTTTTGCTTAGGATAAACCAAATCACATGAAATATCAACATGAAATGGAATTTAGATGTGCATATGAAACCATATCAACCTAAGTTTCCCCAATCACACCTATTTGTGCTTGAATTCAACCTAAATTGGTTTAATTACACTTGAATGTGCCCCAAATCAAAATAACTAGGTGGTTGGGTGTGTAAAAGGTTATTATATGTTAATTTTCTATTATAATGGATCTAGTCCCAAATAATTTTACTTAAACTGGCCAAATCCCACAAAATTATATCCCAAATTATCAAATTTTACATTAGTTATAAGTGGTTGGGGTTTTGTTGTATCAGTTTTGGCCCTTAAGGGGCATAATATCACATATTATCAATAAAAAGGGAGGCTATATATGAATGGTTCACAAAATCAATTTGCATTACTCAAATTACACCTATTTGAGCCTTTATTCAAAATGAATTGGTATAATCTCATATGGATGTGCCCAAATCATAAACATTTTACTAAATTAGAATTTATTTTTATTTTGTTTTTAGTTGTATCTTATAAAATACACTCAAATGTAATATTGACATGAATGGGTGGTTAGATGTGCACATCACCAAATTGATATAATTTTCCAAAATAACAATTGTTTGGGCTCAAATTTGATCTAAATTGGCCTAGTTTCACACAAATGTGTCAAATTGATAGCAAGTAGTGATTGCATAGTTTAGTGTTTTCTTGTGTTGATTTACTATTATAAGGAACCTAATCCATTATAATTTGACTTGCATTCACCTAATCCCCTACAAATATGCTCATATCACCTATTCTTACCTAGTTGCAATTGCTTGGAGTTTCATTGTGTGCAATTTACCTATAAGGGACCTAATTTCATGAAATATTGATAAAAAGGGGTAGTTTAACATGTGTAGATCACAAAAGAAACTTTAATTACACAAATCACACCCATGTGTGCTCCAATTAAAATTTAATTAGGTTGGCCCTAAATGAATGTTCTCCAAATCATCTACATTTACACAATTTGGAAGGTTATTTTTTATCTCAATTTTGGCATATAAGATACCTAATTACACACATTTTATCAACACAAATGGGTGGTTACGTGTGTACAAGTCACAAAATCAACCTCAATTTCCCTAATCACACATATTTTGGTTGGAGTTCAATCTAAATTGGCTTTATCACTCATGAATGTGTCCAAAATCATTTATAGTTACCCTTGTCATAATTGGTTGGGTTTTTGTTTTGTATATTTTAGATTATAAGGGACCTAATCACATAAAATATGGATGTAAATGAGTGGTTGGGTGTGTGCAAGTCACCAAACTAGAATTGACCTAAAATAGGCTAATTACACATGATTTTCCCCCAAATCAATATAAATGGTGTTTGAATGCATTTATGATTATTTTATTTCTATTTTGGATTATAATGGAACTAATCCCATGAATTTTTATTTGATTTAGCTCAAAATTACATGAATATGACCTAAATCAACTATTTTTACCCCAATAACAAGGGATCGTGGTATCTTTCTATCAAATTTTACCTTTATAAGACCTAATTGCCCATAATATCGATAGAAGGGGGTGTTTGGAGTGTAAGTATTCTAAAAAATTGACTTGAATTAATCCAGTCACACCCATTTGGTTCAATCATGTACACAATTAGGGTTAATCAAGTCACATCAACCACATGTTTCTTATAAAACACTACATATATACACTAAATATGTAATTAATATGCACTTAAATAATGTGTATGTGAATATGTGAGTCAATATCCTCTCATCTCTTACTATCACTATTGGATTCAAGATTTTTAAAATGTATTTTTGACACACCTAAAAATCCTACAAATGTTATCAATCAATCTAGAAGTCCTTAAGACCTAAAAAATGATACAATTTTACCAAAAATGGACACCATGTGAAAAAATTATGCCTTGAAAGCCTTAGGTTAAATACACCAATCCTCAAAATTATGAAGCACTAACTAGATTGGATTTTGAAAGACTATCACATGAATGATAACTCTTGGAGTGATACCAATTCTAAAAGATGTAGAATAGTCCTAATTTATTATATTTAATAAAATAAATATAAGAATATAAATGTACAACTTATACTTTAATGTTTATTTTTGTAAATACACATCATGACATTCAATCCTTTAATTTTGTGAACTCAGATACTCTTACATTTATAAAATAATAGTAATGTGTACATGTTATAACATATACATGTTTTAACATTTACACATTATACCAGATATGAATTTTAGTGCATGCACATTTTAGGTTCAATAATTACCATACCTAATAGAAAAAACCATGCAATTTGAATGTAAAATATATTTCAGTGGAAAAATGTCATATTTTTATACCCCATATTCTTGCATTCACTCAAAATTAAGACAGAGTACTAGGGGAAAATATGAAGAATTGATATGTATTTTCTTTCTTTCCACTAGTTTTTTTCTTTGAGTGTCCAAAGACCATGTTATTATCACTTCTATGAGTGGCATTATCTCTAAGAAATAAGGTTATTCCATATAAGCATCATTGAAAGTTAGATTTGATATTACACTTGCTTCATTTCATGACACATGTTTAAACATTTACTTATTATAGACACATAAACATTGTATTAGACACTTGGAAACATCAATTTTGGCATACATGACTTGTACATAGAAAATTTAATCTTGTGAAAAATTTATCCTATCCATTTACTCATTCATTATCTTGGCTAACATAATTTATTAGTATATATATTCATGATTTCCCTAGTTTTTTCCATAACACTCTACAATCCTAGTCAAACTATCACCATATTCTGAATCCACAATTCTCCCTTTCTAGATAGCATCTAAAACAATCATCCAGTTTGGTTTACCACAACTACTTGCCTTCACTGAAAAAATTTGGGTATCTTTAAAAACTATTTTCCAAATCTAAATGTATTCCTTGGTGTTATGCCCTAACACACACACCCCCATTTTAAAAAATTTAGAAAGGGACCGATTATTATTGAAAATATTTATATGGGGTACCATAAACCTTGGCAATCCATGATATGAATTTATTCATGCAAAATTCTAAGGTTGTCTTTAGTAGTCTAAACTTACAAAAATTCAAACTATGAAAATAAAATATTGAAAAAACATTTGAAGATATTTTAAACCTTAATTTTTAATATTACCATTCAAAAAGTTGTCAATTTGATTTATGTACTAATAGAACTAATGTTTTCATCCCACTATTCTTATATTTTTTAATGAACCATAGGGATATCGATAAGGACTTGTTAATCATTTTCAATCAGCCCTTACCCTTATTTGCATAATATTAGGATAGGTGGAATCACCATGTTTTACAGAGCCTATATCCCTTTGAAAAATATTCTATGTTTTTGATTCCCCCAAGATCTAGTAGTTTGACAGGTGACATTCACACGTTACATGGAATCTTCAACTTTCATAAAAATAATCTAAGTGTTAAAAGTCCTTGAGCTCTAAGAACATGCCACACTACACCTTTTTTTGAACCTAAAATTGTATAATATTTAAAATAAAACATTAATCATTCAATAGTTTTGATATCTTATAGTCTAATGGTTTTAAACTCCTGAGTTCTGAGCATTTGGCACTTCGCATATTCTCATCAATCTAGAACCATAAAAGGATTAACATAGTTTAATGGTTCCAAGTTCCTATAGTCTAATGGTTTTGAGTTCCTATAGTATAATGGTTATAAGTTTCTATGTTTTGAGTGTTTGACACTTATCACATTTCTATGTACTTGAAAACATACAGTTATTAAATCAAAATCAATTATTCAATGGTCTCATGACTTTGAGTGTCTATACCTTAAAGACCCTGATATTGTGCCACATGTTGAAATTTTGATACATTGAAAATTTACATATATGTACATATCTCAAAAGGATCAATCACCCATGCTCCCATGCCTCTAATTCCTTATAGGCCTGAGGTTGCTCCATGTGTCATAATAATTTTAACTTGCAGCCCCAAAGCATATAAAGAAAATATGTAAATCTAAAGGCCCAATTGAATGATAATTATACAAGTGTCATAATACAAGGGATGTAGGCTCAAAGTATACATAAATGAGTTTGATAACAAGGTAAATAAGTGAGTAAAGAATAATTTGACAGTTGTCTAGAACATGATCACTAGACACATAAAGTTATCTAATAGTTATCATCTGGAAAATAAGTGAACCCACCAAAGCTAATTGGTATGTTTAGATTAAAATGGTAAAAAAATTAAAAAAATTATTATTTGCATTGATGACACATGAATACATTAAATACTCAGATATTTGGGTAATATATACAAAACCTAGTCAAAGGTGAGTCATGTCACCATCAATCTATCAATAAAAATTTTAAATTTGAGTCCCTTGAGTGTCCAAAGAGCCCTATATTTTTAATTAAACTTATAAGAATAAACTAGACAATTCTTAGAAGGAATTTCATAGTTTAGATCAATTGAATGGTCTCTTCATCAAATCAAACATGTGTTTAAACCCCTTAAGTATACTCTTGTGCTAGGATCACTAAATATAGGGTTATAATGTTTGATAAAGGTGCCATCAAATTCAATTTACACCACTATTTTATACTCTATAATATAGTATATTCTATTACACCCCACTCTACATAATAACAATCCTCTTGATACAAGAATGAATGTATCAATGACTTGTTTCCGATTAAACACAAGGTCTCCATATAGTGGTAGTAAAACCATTGGTAATATCTTGCATAGACATACTTAGAGGTTTATTTTTTAATGGAAAATTTTATGGGGATTGATTAAAACTTAGGAAAATAAAAAATGTAGATAGTATTATTTTTGGTAGGGCCACCTATAAGAAAGTCTTGACCAATTTTTAGCTCAAAAAAAATACAGTGGATGGGAAACTAAAATAATGGCTAGTTAAGGGTCAAAGATTAAATCCCAAGGGAAACATTTCCTCAAATTGCATTGTCAAATCTATACCTAGAATTAGGATAGAAATGGCTCTCCTAAACAAACTATATGGTTTTGAGAGCATAACTTATGTGAAAGTAGAATGGGTCCCTTTGTTGGACATAATTTTAACTTTAGACAAGTCAGTTACCTTGGGGGAAGTTAAAAGTGCAAAGTTGAAAACATAGATGTTTTATCTTAATCAGAGGCCAACTGATGGTAATTTTTACATGATGTCATATCCGCTAGATGCAATCCTAGGCATAGTTCACAAGACACATGGGGAGATATGAAAACCCTCAATAGAATATTTGCATAATAAAATATATGAAGATTACTCTTTCATGTTCATTTACAAATTTAAGAATGAAATTCAAAGGATATGTGAAGAAATATATCCTCAAGTCTGTCTGGTGATCCATGGCACCCAAATACCTAGTTTTTATAAAAACCTAACAAGAAACATTAAAAAATTAGGGGATTATTGGTATTACCTTGACTATACAGTCATAAGAATTGAAGGGACATGGGAACTTCCTCTATTCCTACCATGCCATGTGCTAGATAAAGTTGCATAACAAGAGGTGTATTTTCAAATTTACAATAACATTGATGCATAACTTGGACATAACCATTACGCCTACTATTATAAAACTCATTTGAGTATTAGACAAATTTAATTTTTGGTTAGGCCACATTTACACTAAGTTAGGAAATTTAGATCCCGTTATAATTTAAAAGTGGCCCAATTTAGGGAATGGGACCTCACGAAGAAAATTAGGGCATACCTTAAAGAGGCCAAGGAAAATAAGAAGGTGAAAATTTTATATGGTCACCAAGAATATGATCATGATGTTTTTTTTTGAGTGCATTAGATGATACTAAGGTATGGACAAGGATGAAATATAAACAAATGTTTATGACTTTTGTTCAGGATATTTAATACAAACATGAGATTATTTAATAACAAGCTAAGGAGATAGAAGTATAATAATATAGAGTATGGAGCCATCAATGTCCTCTAACTTAACTATAATATTCTAAGGGGTAAGACCAACTTTCCTCTCCTACAAGAGAGTAGACATATTTACAAGAGAGAGAGTCTAGTAGCTAGAGGGAGTCTAATCGCTAAAAAAGGAGATAAATTATAAGAGGCCTTCCTTTTCCTCAATTGACCTTTTCATCTCTAGATACTATTCCTACAGTCTTTGGAATAACTATTGCAAAGGAGATAATTACACCTCGAGACCGATAAAAGAGAAAAATATTGGTGACATCTCTACCACTAATTACAACTACCACTTAGGCTAGTCTCCCTAAGTTTTTATATGCTTCTTTCATGTCTATTTTATTTTATCCTACTTATAATTAGTCACCTTTGGTATGTCTACTTCCATCCACTACCATTAGTGAGGATACATCCACTCAAGCACTCCCTACCATGACAACACCTACTCCATTCACCCTTCTTGACACCTCTACTACCACTTACAACTGCCAAAAGGGTTAGTCTCCCTAATTTTCCATAGGATTATTTCATGTTTATTCCATATAATCATACCTCTACTTATTTACCTTTGTTAATTCCTCCTCCATCCACTACCATTAGTGAGGAAACATCCACTCAAACACTCCCTACCATGGTAGCCCTTACTCCATTAACCATTCCTTCACCACCACCTATAGTGGTTATTTATACCATTATATCTCCTTCATTAATTTCACCATCTCCCTCACCTTTCATTCCCCTTTTTTTCACTTGGCATAGGAAATATAAGGGTCCTTTCACCTCCTCCAAGGGCAAACAAATAGAATAAAGGCCATCTTTTGGTCTTCCTACCATAGAGTAGTCCCTTGATGAGGAAGAATCACAAGAAGAGGATCCTACATTGGTAATATATTTATTTTATTATTCAAATGATTAATATAAATAAGATTTAGAAATAATGAAATGGATTGGACCTAAATTAAATGAAGAGGAAGCCCCAAATGATGAAGAGACAAAGTTGGAGAAGGCTAAAACTATGAGCATAGAAGGCATGTAATAAGAATAAAATCTAGATGGAAATTTAGACAAACTAATCCTCATTTTATATAAAATACAAAACATAAATGCGTTATTCTCTTCTTTTGTTTCATCTATTTCTAGTGTAGATATTCTAGCTACAGATTTACCTCTAGTTGCCCCAAATATTTTTTTATCTAGTTTTGTTGATTTGTTGATTATTTCTTATTTAATGGAAATAAATGATATAAATAAAGGGGTTAATTTTAAAATTAGGGTTTAAATTTATACCTATAACTATAGAATTCCACTATTCCTAAAGCAACATTCATCTCAACTAGAGTTGCCTATGCCATTGTCATCAACCATATTGTTAATCACTATGACTATTAAGAAAACCCCATGTTTGACCAAGTATGTGGCTAAAGTCACTCCATTGAGGGAACCTTAACCATGGGGGAGTATTATCCATACTCTCTATTTAAAAATACAAATAAGTGCATCATTATCACTACCAATAATAACACCTCCTCTAATGACTCCTCCACCTTTCACATATGAAGACCTGAGCCTAGAAGATGAATAACTAAGAGAACTTATTATTCTCCAATGGGAAAAAGAGATGAAAAATATAAGGGATGAGAGGTAAAATATATTTTTCATATATTTACCTATAATATTTACTCAATTTGACAAAAAGAGTGAAATAATCCATAGGGTGAGAAAGAGGAAGGCACTGAATTTGGATACACGAGAAGAAATGGAATTTGAACAAAGTGAAAATTTATTTCCCTTCATAAAGAAAGCCAAAAAGGATCCAAGGGATATTAATGGATGTACTAAAGACTTACATTTTTTTTTGGAGTCAATTTTTGATGTTATGAAAGAGATGTTCAAAATCAAAGAGGAATCACATTAAAAGCTATAACAAAGACAAACTATGCATGCTCCCCATGAGATAAATGAAGATGTGTAGAGTGAAAATACTAAGATGTAAATTTTTTTGTATAATATCCTAGTTTATAGAGTAGGAAACCAATCAAATCAAATAAATGTGACCAAAATTTGGCATCAAATAAAAAATATAGAGAAAAAGTTGAATTTTCTAGTTTAGTGGTCCAGAACCAGTGCTTTCAACCAATTCAATTTAATGTCTAGCATGAATGGTGTATCAACTATGTAAATGAGAAAAGGGATACTTCCTTCAATTAACATAACTAGATGAGGACCCTACTGGGACATTTATCAAATCATGAAAGTGAGGCCTTGGAAATTCTAAAAGACATGAGGGTCACTAATGTGATTAATCCTACAGGTGAATTAGTCAACATTCCAAAATTTGAGAACCTCCTCTAAGTAGTTGTAAACAATTTCAAGGAGGAAGTTTAAGGCATAATATATATGACCAATGATGAAATTTTACAATTGGTAAATTTTTAAAAGGATAGAGTGACAAGATCTGAGGCTCTAAGAGTAGAATTCAAGAGCTCAAAAGCTAAAATTATAAGGTTGGTAGATGAGGCCATCAAACTCTTCAAACCTTCCTTAGTCAATTTTGACATCATTAATAAGGATTTAAAAACTGCACATGCATTATTTTAAGAATTAAAGGGAAAATAAATAGTTTTAGGGTCAATGCTAACCACTTATCTAAATTCTAATGTTGTCCCGACATCTCAAGGTTCCCATTTTTTAGGATTTGTAGTCATGTAAACTCCAAGTGGGCCCATTTTGATTCCCCAAAGAACAATGATGGCTACTTGAATTCTTCCACCTATCACTCCATCATATTATTTTCCTATTGGTATAACTTTAACACCCATATAAATATAATGATGTACTTTCATGTTATTTTTAAGTCATAACTCTAGTTACAAATATGTATTTCATATATTTTGTATTTTTAGCTATGAAATTATATTCTAGGTTGACTACTATACATGTACACTTTGCATGCGATTAACATGTAATGTTATTTTTATATATGTATATTTATACTTCGATTGAGATGTGAGGCATTCCCCATCCCAAGCTTATTTATAATTGTATCCTCCTAGTCCCAAAGGGAGGACAATTTTGCCTCTTAAGATTAATAGGAAATTATAAGAAGTTCTACAATTTTAGTCTTGATATACAAATCTTGATTCTTATCCAACTTTTATATTATGTAAGAAGTTAAATAATTCTAGTTTATTAGTATTTTATTTATGTATAATTTATCTTTTTTATACATAGTCATTCATATTAATTTATATTTGATTTAAAAACCTTTTGCATATAAATCATAATCCCCCTTGTAGATGCGTTATTGTAGTCTAACAAACATGGAAACATTTGATTTCATGTTTTTGATTATGTTGTATTTTATTTCCCTTTGACTCCTTAGTATTTTTAATTATTGGTGTTCTATAGTAGATTACAACAAGCATTGGTATGTGATCTTTTCCAACCTCTAGTTTAAGTTCTAGTCTTGAAAGGTTTCATCTAGTGTAGTCCACAAGCCTCCTTTCCTACCTTACCTTTCCCTCCCTTTTGAGTTTTTTTTGAATTCTTGATCACCTTAGGTTAGAAACATCATTATTCCACCCATATTAATTATATTTATATTCATCCATAGCTGACCCATGTATTATAAATAATCTACCTCATTCACCATTATATCACTAATAGGTTATTTACAGAACCCAATACCTTGTAACTTATGCCTTGGAGTGAATACTTTTAACTGATCCTAAAATATTAGAGGCTATCTCGTAAAGGTATTTGTGGTGTGCATAAAACCCACACCAACACTTGGGTTAACCTATATATTTTCACATGTCAGTTGTGAGGGAAACATCAATGAGTTATCTATAAATATAAATAAATCCTAAGGCCATACATATCTTTCACCATATATCATTCATCTTGGAAAACACTAGCAATATTTTAAAATCAATTTACACAACATTGAGACATTACACAAAAGGGATATGGTTTTTATAACCCTAAAAGGAAAAACCCTAAATCCATTTTTTAATAATAACACAAGGTCAAAGTTACATGTTTTAAAGTATCAAAATCCAAAAAATTGCATTGCATTCTAATAGATCATGATTGAGTACACACTAACCTATCTGGTATAACTAGATTTGATTTGATTCCTATTCATAGTATTAGAATGTAGGCAATGCTCAATCACTTAGTAGGGAGTGGTTGGGGCTATCCAACCCATCTTTATAACCCCCTTTACGAAGTTAATCTAGTGTAAAAATTTATGATAGGATTTCAAGGCAAAGAGAAGCAAAATAAAAAAAAATTAACATGATTGAGAACAATAAAAACACAAAAAAATCTACAAAGGCATGTGCATGAGCTATGAAAAAGATAATACTTACAGATAAATATCAAGATAATACTTATAGATAAATGTTACTACCCTTTATCGTAAGTGTCTAATCTTCACCAGTAACATCCACACATGTTTTAATATTATATATCCTAATCTCAATAGTTATAGAGATATTATAGGGTCATTTTACATACTGCGACATAGGTAGTGAGCAATATTGATAAAAAAAATTAGATAAGTGCCTTCTTTTTCTTATTTTCTTGGTCATTTATATATTTAGTAAGTGTAATCAATATATGTTTATTACTTTAGATATGTATGGTTAATTTTTAATCTTTCAAAATCTATATTTCAACATTTTTTTGTATTTATATAACCATAAATATTGAATAAATTAAAATATTTTGGTGAACTTGATATTTATTATGCACACATAAAACCCTAGATCTTTCTCCTTTAGGGATTCATCTTTATTTAGTAGGGTTTCATATTTATTTATTATTAGGTTTTGAATTTCATATCATATTTCTAATTTCCCCTTGTCATGTGTGCAAATTTGATTTTTTTTCTCCTTTTCCTAAGGTTTCATGCATATTTTTATGTTAGGTTTTCTCATATTAGTGTTGTGGCTTATATTCATTAATTTTTAGATGATATCTGATTGAAAATTAATTATTTTTAAAACTCTTGGACACTTTTTCTAGTCATACTGATTTGATCAAAAACTATTTATGTTACCTAAAATACATAATATATTTTTTTCTAAATTAGGGTTTATTTAATTTCACTAAATTTGGTCTAACAAGTGAAGGTTTTCTATGCTTTTAGTATTTAAATTTTTTATATATATTGATATTTATCATAAACTTGATTTTGTATCCCAAAATTCGTCATGGGTTTTTTGAGGTGATCAATTCCTTTTTTAGACATTGTGTGACTGATATAATGGATGCTGATAATTTATATTTTTTGATTTAATTTATTATCATGATTTTATGTTTATTTACTCAAATATAAAAAAAATTTATAATTCATGTAATGAAATGAGTTAAAATTATTTACAATAAAATCTTAACTTTTAAATGCATCTATTGGATCTTTTGATCTAAGCTCTTGTGTGTCATTATATATTTAAAGTTTCATGAAATTTACCTCCATCTAATGTTAAACATTAAGCTCTTAATCTTATCCCACTACTTCCTGGATGATATTTTTTTATTTGATGAGGTAAATGCTTTTCAAACTGAAGCTATGAATCGAACAAGTGAGGGTTTTATTAACTAGACCCACATCTAGGGAGAGGGTTTTATGTAGTGGGCCCACAACCAAGCATTACAAAGCACAACAAAAGAGACTTAGGGATTCCCCACCAAACCAATATCATCAAAGAGGGTTTTGAGGACCCTATAACCTTTACAAAACCCATCTAAAGGCTTTTGAGTCTCCCATAATCATATCAATAACAAAGGGGTTTTAAGGCTTCCACAACCATAAAATGAGGGTTTTAAAGGCTCCCATAACCTCATCATTGTCAAAGATATTTCAAATTAATAGGATTAAAAGGGATGACACCCTTTGGTAGGACATCCCTAAGACTTACTCAACCAAACAAGAATCCTCCAGGAGCATAAGGTCTTCTACAACCTGGGTCTTATGCATAATTAAGACACAATAAGTGGGATTTTCCTCCCACTGAAACAAATAAGGTGGATTCTTATATCATCCATTATTATAGGGTAGGATTTGGTTTGGATTCCAATAACCACACCAAACCAAACCAACTAAAACTGAACATGGATATCAGTAGCTTTTATCTTCATCATATTTTTTTCCCTTCGTCTACATTCCTTACATGCATTAGGAGCATAAAAATGTCTTAATAAAACCAAAACCCTTGCAGAAGCTTCATCTATGTTAGACATGATTCCATAAAATATTATGAAGAATACTAGTAATCCTATAACTTGTATTGAAGTATGATATTTAAAAATATAAATCCAAACAAAAGGTCTTCCCTATGAGTTACACTATAAAAACAAGAGATTTCTAGGGATAGAATATATTCTGCCACCAGGGAATTCTGCACAACCTCCACACATTTGATACATAAAAAGTGGGATTTTCCTCTCACTAGATCCATTAATAGATAATTCGAAATAAATACCTAACCATCTCATCCTCAATAGTCTAGCTATAGTTTGAGACACCATAGGGTTTTCTATCCAAATATGAGAAATATCCTTGAAATCTTGTGCAAACACCATAACCTAGAAGAGGCAAGGGTAGAATACTCTATCATCCCCTCTAGTAAGACAATATTTGATTTAGTTTCCTCTATCCACCATGATAAAAATTAAGTGAGGCTAAAAATAGCCCTCCATATATATGGTCTTCCATAAGATTTTTTCCCATCCTTTTTAGACCTTATATGTGGCAAGTGACCATATAAAATAACTTAAGAAGACCACCACCCATGAACATAGCTCATCCTTCTTAGATTGGGCTTCATAAATCTTTATAAGGAATCCTCTATCTTCCTCATTATCTTTTAAACCTAACACTTTAATACCCAATAGTAGTTCCAATCCATTTAGATCTATTAAGGTGATGGGCCCTATAACCTTCATGACTTTGTTAGAAAAACCCATTGGTGTTATAGTTTTCTCGCTCATAATGAAATTCAAAATGATGAATTTTTATAATCCTTTTTCTCTTAAAACTTTTATAGGATTAGATTCTCCTCATAAATACCCTAAGTAGATTCATTCTTGGCCTAAGCTGGGGTACTTAAAATAACCAAATAGGTGATATGAGCAACTTTTTATTTGATTTTTTTTCCAAATTACACCCAAAAAATTCCCTTTACCAGTCTTCAAATCTAATTATTTCCCACTTAGGTTTCCATTCTAACTTATAGGGGATGTTTTTGATTGTATGTACAACCCTTGGATCTAGGTAATCTTCATCTCCTTCTTTCCCTTATTTTCCTTCTTACCCATGTCCTAATGGAAGAATCCTCCTTTTACTCCTTCTGATCCCATCCATGTCTAAATTGGTGTTATAGTTTTCCCACTCAAATTGAAATTTAAAATTCTAAAGGTCTTTTACTCTGAAGTTCTCCCCCCAACTTGTCATTCAAAATTATGAGGGATGCAGTGGTGGCATGGACAACCCCCAGTCCACCTATATCTAGGTCATATTTGTCTCCTCCTTTCCCTTGCTTTCCTTATCATCCATGTCATATTTGAAAGAACCTCCTTCTCCTCCTTTCAATCTTTTTTATGTCTAAAATTATGTTTTGAATTTCTCACTCAAATTGAAATTCAAAATTTTAAAGGTCTTTTATTCTAAAACTCTCCCACCCAGCTTGCCACTTAAACTTACGGGGGATGTCACTGATAGAATGGGAAAACCCCAATCCACCTAGGACTAGGTCATCTTTAGATCCTAATTTCCCTTTCTTTCCTTCCCACCCACATCTTGTTATAATAATCCTCCTTCTGCTCTTTCTGCTTTCATCCATGTTTAAAATGGTGTTCTAGTTTTTCCACCCATAGTGGAATCCAATCCAAATTGTTGAAGGTATTATGATCCTCCCATTCCTTCTATTCCTTTAGCAAATAATGATGAAAATAATAATGATGAATTATTATTATTCCTAGTAAAATATTTTACCTGAATGTTTAATCTAAAATACTTCTATGTGTGATTCTTTTTGTTTGTCCTCCCTTTAGACCTCAAAGTAGTGATATCCACCATACCTCCCCTTTATTTTCCATAGGATTATATTGGATAAAGAGATCCATGTTATCAAAACATCAAGAGGTATGGTTTATACTCATATCAATAATTTTATGCATATCAAATTTAAAATGATTAAGATTTATGATTAGAAATCTAAATATTCTCAACCCATGAGGAGTAGTGTGCCTAGTGCATCCATAAAGTACATGAATTAACTATTTAATGATTATATTTAGAGTGTCAACATTATTTCAAATAAAATTATTAATATGATGTATTCTATATAGGCTTACGAAAAAAATAAAAGTCCAAACTTTATCTCTAATGTTCTAATCACTTGAGGATAAGCTTATACATGCCCAAAATTTTGATTATGCTAATGTAATTTGAATCTTTAGCTCTAGATTCAAAACCTATGTGTCTCAAAATATATCATATTAAACATACTTTAAGAATCCAAAAAAACTATGGCTAGTGAATCACAAAATTGATAAAATCTTAATACATCTCCAAGTGAAACTCTAAGGAACATGCTTCAAAATAAATTGATCATATTGCCTCCTGGTCATCATGTGAAAAGACACAAATATTACTTTTATTATCATAGATTTCATGGACTTTTGATGAATAAGTGTTGGGATTTGAAAATTAGGATACAATATTTTAAATTGATAGTGGCGATATTTCATTAGATACATAAATTAAAGAACCATTGAACTAAAGCACACCATCCAATACTGAGCATTCCACTAAAGTTTTGGTTCCATCTCCCAAGGTTAAATTAATAAAGTAAGAGTTACCTAAATAAAATTTTCCTAAGAAAGAGTTTCCTAAGAAATATATTCATAATAAATATGTACCTAAGAAGACAAATTTAATAAACATGGTTTCTAAGAAGGCAACAAAAAAATAAAAATCATTCAGAGAACAAAATAAATAAATCCATCCTATAGAAGATACGATACATATTAAAAAATATTTAATCATGAGCATGATACTGACAATGAGGAATATATAGAGTGATGAGCCCCAAAAATGGTTCATTATATCCATAAAATAACATCATTTTTCTTTATGTAAGAAGTGAATCTAAGTGTAGTTTCTAAACATATAGTTTATTTAGAATAAAATATAAATCATATATCATGGTTATTTCTATTTAAATCATTGTTATCTCTTTATTATTATTATTATTATTATTATTATTATTATTATTATTATTAATGATTATCAAGAAAAATATGTCAATATAGACATATGCAGTCCATATTAAGCTAGAAAAAATGGAGTATAAAGAGTAACCATTTAAGAATGATGTTGGAGTAATTTTGGAGTCTTATATAGTAGCTCCTAAATAATATATAACATTTTGGCCAAGCTATGGACGCACCTAGTCTATAGCTACAAACTCATTTAGTAACTATAGACTCACCCAATTTGTAGCTACAAACTTCCAGGAGCAAGCTACAGACTTCTATAAGCGAGCTATGGACTTCCATAGGCAAACTACAAAATTACACATGTGAGCTATAAAATTCCACAAGAAAAGTATGGACTTCCACTGGGATTGTTAAAAACTTCCTTATACTTGCTACATACTTCATCAGACTTGCTATTGACTTCACCAAGTTTGCTACGAACTTGACAAGCTTGCTACAAACTTTAATTAGCTTATTATGGACTACAATAGAACCATTGAAAACTCATTTAGAAAGAATTTTTGAGACATTTTAATTATTATTGTTCCATTCTATGATGATAAATATCATTTTTATCTATCACAATATTTTTTCCATTTAGAGTCTTTCTATATATAGATTTTTATATATAGACTTTCTATTTATAGATTGTATTTAAATATAGATTTGTATAATTTCATTTCAATAAATAGATATCTCCATATTTCATGGAGATTGAGACAATGTTTTATTCTTATAATAAATATCTCTCTTCATATTTTGTGGATATTGAGATAGGTTAGGATATCTACGTTTTTACACCTGAATAAGGTGTTGGATGAAAACATGAGATTATAAATGCAACCTCCCACACCTGAATGTAATTAATCAATATAATTTTCTCTCCATCATTTTGAGTAATCTATTCTGAAGCTTATGTTCTAAATAAATATTCTTCCAAGGAATGAGTTGGCTACTCATTTGAAGGAAAATGGATAAATGTATTTTTGTTTATTTCTTTGTTCTATAATTATCATTTTTTATAAATTATTAATTTCTTTATGTCTGTAACTATTATTTTTACAGTGTGTTATAAACCTAAATGTGTTTTATTTTTTTTATCATTTCTTCTCAATTTAACAATTTACTTTCCTATAGGTGTGATTTAATTTCATGCATATATGATTTTATTTCTACAAGAGTGATTTTCAATTTCTATAAGTGTGGATTATGGTAGAAGGGACCATTTGTCAGAGATCTCTTTCTCCTATTACGTACTAATTTTGAAGACCAATATTGAATTTACATTATTAAATTAAGGGTATTGATGAACCTCATCATGTTTGGCACCATTGTTGGGAAACACAGTGTTATTATGAGATTCATAATTGTCTAAAATAATTATGTAGTGGTAGTAAATAAACAAAGTTTCTAGTAAGAGTGAATGTCTTTTTGTAAATTTTGTGATAGGAGACAGTTGATGATTCTTTTATAATTTAATTTAAAAAAAAAATAGATTATAATTTATTTTTATACAATTAATAATTTAGATTAAAATTCTAAAATTAAAAAAAAAAAACCAATCCCATACTATTACTAACACAATTGTGTAGAAAAAATATAACTGCTAACATCATGAAGGAAGATTTAGTGATTGATGCATATTTGGAATGAAATTATAAGATGATTAAAATTTATAAAGGCATGGATAAATTCATAAGGATATTTAATTTCAATAATTAAACATTGATAACTTCTCAATTTTTCAAAAGAAAGGAGAGAAAACCATACTATTGATCTTTACTGAATAAATAAAAATGGTCTATAATCCAATTCACATAGTTGCTAAAGTAAGATACCTGAGCTGAAATAATGTTGGGTGTTTAATCTCCCAAGTAAGAACAATTTATTTTTAATAATTACTAATGTAGTAATAATTTATTAATAAACTATATTTGAAATGTTAAATCTATAGAATTATATATGACATGTTGAAAAAGAACTGTCGCTCCAACCCAAGACACCTATGATTTTATTTAGTAGTTCTACCTATAAAATGGGCTCCTTTCTGAATCTGCTATGGCTCATAAAAGTAATTATTATGCATGATAATAGTTGTAATGAAATTTATAATATATATATATATATATATATATATATATATATATATATATATATATATATATATATATATATATATTCCTTTCACAACTGACATATTTTTTCGAGAGGTTCATGCAAATATTATGCATAAATTAAGCCTCCAAAAGATTACATGTAGACATATCACTATTCATAAAGTCAGTTATTTTGGATGGATTCCATGTGGGTCAAATAGATTTGATAATTTAAAAATAATAAAAAATTGTGTGCAACTAGATCATGATAGAATTATATTCTTTTGAAAAGAATAGATCCTATTTTTGCCTCAAAGATAACGTAATTATTTTACAATATATTTAATGTTAATGATAAATTAAAATATCACATAATTATTGTAATTGGTCATGCGATGGATTTGGCATCACATCATGTACCTAAATATAAATATTTCTCTAGATTTTTCATGGACAAAATAACCACATCCCAACATTAAATATTAGCAATAATTACACAAATTCCTAAAATAACATGAAATCATCAAAATATAGTCAATGATAAGCAAATTTGTGGTGAAAAAAGTGGTAAATTGGGCTTGGATTCAAGGACCTCTACCCATCAACCCCACCCTTTATCACAATAGGGATCAGATAAGGAGTGTTACACCTTGACCCCATTGGGGCCTACTGCCCCCAGACATCCACTTTCATATTTCCTAGAAAAAGAAAAAGATGGTGAAGAGCTTGCTAAGCATGATGAATATTCAAACAAATTTTTTGATGAATAAAACATTAATTTTTCAACTTCAATAAGATCCATGAAAAATGTATTTTTAGTTTAAGAAAAACAATGACCTTCAAAATTTAATTATCCAGGTACATTTTTCAGCTACTAGAATTTTAATAAGTTTGAATAAATTACGTAGTAATCTAGATTTATATTCCTTTTATAAATAAAAATAAATATTTTATATACATAGTTCAAAAATAAAAATAATTTTTGACATTTCATTCCATCTCTTTTCATCCATATTCAATAATTAGTTAAAACCACATCTACTTGCATAACAAGAGAACTTTTCTGAGGGAGTTCTACTTTTTCCACTGTAAAATTTACTTATAAATAATGTTAATTATTAAACCATTAATAATTTATAAGTATGATAACATACATTACTCCATATATATTCAAATTTTTCTCTTAAAAATTTTATTTTTGATATTTATACTTATTTGATATTGTTGATATTATGCTTGTATGGAAAAGTTTTGTTTCTTTTGGGGATTTACAGGATAATCTTATAACAGAGAGTCATTATAGATATTTTAATGGATAAATTTATGTTTATGAATTCATCATGAAATTAAAAACTTATACTGAGTCATTTTTGACAAGATAAAGTATCATAATCAACAATTATCTATCACCAATTATTGATCATCACTATATAGATCAATGTTAAAGAAATGTCCACATAAATAAAATTCAATGATACATTTGAAAATAGTATGAGGATGTATTAAATAAATGGTTAATATTTTTTTCATCATCAATTTTTATAAAAAAAATCAACAATAAAAACTCTTAGGCATTGTTGGCTTGAAAACTAGCTTGATGGAAAACCAAGTACTAGAACAAGAGTCTTTATTAGAAAACTAGTTTAGGAGCTAGTCAAGGGAAAAAAATATATATAATATGTCAAATGGAGTAGTTTGTGTGGATTTTCTACTTTAAAAATAAAGTACATGGTTACTTACTTTTTTGATCTTATTTATCAGATATTAGGACTATAATTTTATCAACATTTTTCCTAATATTTTTCACTGTGCCTATAATGGAAGAGGCAACAAAGACTAAAGTTATGCCAAGGTATCTTACTTTACTATTTTACATTTAAATTTACTTTTAAGTTTTGTTATTACATCAAGATCTAATTTTTCCATTTCTTACAAAATTTTTAGTTTGGGGAAGAAGGAAAATAAGCTACCATCTGATCTGTGCAATCTTCTCACACTTCATTCCTTTGGCATACATGAGAATATGCATGAGATCAAGTGTAGGGGAGAATAACATTAGGAGATAATGAACTGGGTTTATTCAAATGAATATAATTTTCAAGATTATTTTTATAATAATTACAATAAATAATATTTACTTCATATTTTATGTCATTATGTCAAAATTTGTTATATTATTAAAACAAATCTATGTAGGTACAATAGGAGATTCTCTACACAAAAATCTGCTCTTAATTCATTTAAGAAAAAAGAGCAACATGATAATTCCACTCAAGAACCTGTGTCAAAGAGAAACTAAGGATACTAAGAAAACCTCCACACAAGAACCTATCCTTGAAAAATGCATGACCATTTTCATTGGCAACTTTTGCTTGAGAGTTCATAAGGATTTTAGAAGTTAATTTTTATTATACTTCTATAAATGAAATCAAATTAGAAATTCAATTTGGAATATGAGAAAATGAATCTAAATCATGCATATGTCTCTCAATAATATTTTTTAGATAAATATAGTTGCATCCATGAGGACATGTATGAGATTAGGTGTGGTGGAAATGATGAGCCCCAACAATAGATCATTATGTCCATGAAATAACATCCTTTTTCCTTATAAGAAGTGGATCTAAGTGTGTTTTATTAAATTATAGTTTATTTAGAATAAAATATAAAGTATATATCATGGTTATTTATTTAGAATTCATTATTATCTATTTGTTAGCTATTTTAATGATTATCGAGAAAATGATTTCAATATATGCATATGCAATCCATACTAAGCTAGAAAAGATGGAGTGTGAAGAGTAACCATTCAAAAACAATGTCGAAGTAGTTTTAGAGTCTTTTATAGTAGCTCCTAAAGAAGATCTAGCATTTTAGCCAAGCTACAGACTCACCCAATCTATAACAATGGACTTACCTAGTAGCTACGGACTCACCCAGTCTATAGCTATGGACTTCCAAAAACAAGCTATGGACTTTCACAGGCAAGCTACAAACTTCATCAAAATTTCTACAAACTTCATTAGTCTTGATACCTACTTCACCACGATTGATATAGACTTGATAGGCTTGCTACAAACTTCAATAGGATTACTATGGATTGCCATAGAACCACATCCTCATTTGGAAAGCATTTTTAAAACATTTTAATTATTGTTGGTCCATTCTATGATGATCAAGATTTTTTTCAACTATCACAATAATATTTTTCATTTAGAGTCTTTCTATATAGATATTTCAATATTTCCATTTATAGATTGTATATAAATATATATTTTTATAATTTCATTTCGATAAATAGCTCTCTCCATATTTTTTATAGATTGAGATAAGCTATAATATCTAGGTTATTACTCCTGAGTAAGGTGTTGGTTGGAAGCATGAGATTATAAATGCAACCTCTCACACCTGAATGTAATCAATCAATATAATTTTCTATCCATAATTTTGAGTAATCTATTATGAAGCATGTGTTCTGAATAAATCCTCTTCTAAGGAATGAGTTGGCCACTCATTCCAAAGAAGATGGATCAATGTTTTTTTTGTTTATTTCTTTGTCCTATAATTATTATTGAGTTGTAAATTATTAATTTATTTATGGCTATGACTATTCCTTTTTGCAGTATGTTGTGAAGCTAAAGGTGTTTTAATCTTTTATCATTTCTTCTCAATTCAACAATTTACTTTTCTGCAAATGTGATTTAATTTCATGCAAGTGTAATTTAATTTTTGAAAGAGTTTTTTTCAATTTTTGTTAGTGTGGATTGTGGTAGAAGGGACCGTTTACTAGAGATATCTTTCTTCTATTGCATATTAACTTTGGACACCAACACTAGATTGATATTATTAAATCGAGGGGATTGACAACCCTCATCATAGATGACAAAAATAAATCTAATGAATTATTTCTAAAATATTTCATTGTTGGCTATACATACCCTAATAAAAATAGAAAAGGTGATTGGAATGAATATTTGAATTATTTATGTTAACTATTATGGCATAAAAAAACTCCAAATATTAGCATGGGTTAAGTATCAATACATACATCAACTCAAACAAGAATACCACAAGTATACAATGCAAAACAATAAAAAGTGTGCATATGATTTTAGATTTGTATCCATATAATACATTTACTCATGAGCTTGAACTAATAACTTAGGATAAAGTAAATATTTAACATGAAAATTTTTATATGTATAAATTTTTATATGATACATATGAATCTCCTATTAATGGGATCATTGGTTAGTAAGAACTTATTTTTCATATTCAAAATATATATATATATATATATATATATATATATATATATATATATATATATATATATATAAAATTCAAAACCATGACCTATGCATGACATGCTTTGATATTTTACATGATTAATTAATTTTATTTATCACACACACACACACACACACACATATATATAATTTTTCCACACACATACTTTATGTAATATACATGAAGGCTATGATAGATGCACAGGTTAAATATGATACATGGATATTCATATATGAGACATTACTTACACCTAGGGGAAAAATTTATACATTAGAGGCATGCCAAAATCACTAGCATGTTTACAATCTTATAAATTTTTATCTTTAAATTGAATTCCTTTGATCATATTGAGATAATTATATTTTTTATACATTCCTTGATCTTACATTTACTTTTGAAGATTCAATATTTTATGGATAATGTATTTTACTGTATTGGATGATGAAAACGATTAATAAGGAGGATTAAAATTTATTTTATAGTCATGTTTTGATGTTTTTTAGTTTTACATGTGTGATCATTCATGTGTGTTACATTGTGTGCTTTATGAGTGCATTAATTATGTTTTTTTATGTCATGTTTCAATTGTGTGAAGGATCATCTAGTCCATGTTATAGCCATGTTGTCTTTGTTGAGTTAGAGTGAACTTAGAGTCATGTCATATGTTTAGTGCTTGTGTGGATCATGATCATGGCATTATGTGTATAAATATGTGGCTATATCTATGATTACCATCAAATTTAGTTTCATGATTATTATCACAAATTCTTTTATTTTGTATGATTCCATGATTTATATCATGCATCTTCTATGTGGCTTATTATTGAGTGGATTATTATTGTGTAACTTATTATAACATGCCTAATTGTTATATCTAATAGACATGACACGTGTATGCTCATTACCTAGATTACATGTTTCATATTTACTTCTATGATTCAATCATTATAAGATAACATATCTTATCATGTTTTACATGATGAAATTTTATATATAACACATTATATTTAAATATATTTATTTTTATATGAGTGATTCATAGGCTTCATCTTTCACCTAAAAATGGGGGCATATAATGGGCTTGTCTTAGATATCTATGCCTTAATAGATAGATGATTTACTTATTTGGTCAGATTATGTGATATAGATGATATAGTTTGGATATATTGAGGCATATGTGAGTTATTATACATGTATATGAGGGATAGTTGACAAATTTTATGACATTATGGGAAATATAATAGGGCCAGATTGAGCATATTTATCAGATTGATAAAAAAATATGATATTTTATATTTATTCGAGTTACACATGGATCATATTTTTGGAATAAATGTTTTAAATGAAATAAAAAAACTCTATGATGAGGATAAATTGTACTATGTAACCACTTTAGATCTAAAATATATCTATATCAGTTGATTTAGAGTTTCAATTTACACACAAACCTATTTATGGGTACCACATTTACATACAAATATATTTTTTGGTTTCACCTATACATACATACTTATTTCAGGGTCCAAAAAATAGAGTTATGATGATATATTTTGAGTAATGTGGTTGATGATTATATGTTATTTAAGTTCTCTTCTATTTCTCCAATGTGATTAAGTTATTAAAATTTATTAACACATGTTTATAACAAGTGCATCTCCTTGGGGCATGTTCACCCCATGGAATTATACAAATGAGTTAAAAATATGGTAGCTTGGTTTAGACACATAAAATAAATCCTTAAGTGTTTTACAATGTTCAATGTTGACATACTTCCTTCACTTGGCCTATTCATAATTCCTCTAATGTGCAATCTCTATGGGAGTATGCACTACTTTACAAACTATATTTAAAATAATTAGATCATCATTAATATACCCATAATATACTTATATTCATCTATCATAACTTTACAAAAATTATTTATCCTTATAGGATAGGACCACACTAGGTTAGATAGGGCCACGTTGTGGCGTTGTCTACTAATGCGACCTTATCTCTCATGCTCCAATAGTAAATTTTTTAATTTAAATTGGTTTATTTAACCCTATCATAATTTTTTAAAAGTTGTTTAGTGGAAATATTTTAATTTTCCCCTATATAAGCACATCAAGGCTTCTCCTAACACATCTAACAATTACTTGGAAATTATACTACACACTAAGCAAAAAATCACTATTTCTTTCAAATTTAATTTTGCTGCCTTATAACACTCATAGTCAAAGTATGAATATATTTTATTGTAGGTAAAGGTAATCCATTTTCAATAATATATATATATATATATATATATATATATATATATATATATATATATATATATATATATATATATATATATATATATGTATATGTATATATGTAAACATATACATATACATACATATATATACATATACATATATATACATATACATATATATACATATACATATATATATAATTGCAAATCAAAAATCACACTCACCTTAAGAGGGAGAGCTACATCAATCTGAGGCCGGGATATGAAGAAAACACTCAGATTACACAAGTTTTTTTAGGGTATCTTAGCTATTACCCTAACCCTATTCCCCCTTTTTTTCATTTTATCTCTACTATGTCTATTATATAGTAATAAAGGTTTATTTTTTTAGATTTTTTACATGCTGTATTGGCATAAAGAATGAATGAATAAATACTTAAAAATAGTCACAAAACATCAGATTACGAAATTAGTCACACAGTCAATTAGGATGTGTCCATAATCTATAGACAAGTACGTAGTACACCCTTGTCCTCCATCTATGGACTTGTCCCAATGAAACTTAAATTATTTAATTTGGTCATGACATAGTACATATGTCCTTTCAAGCATTTTTTAATCGTAATCAGCTTACATAGTCAACATAATTTATGTTTTAAGGAGTTTTGCATATTTGTAAGCCAATTTATATTTTTTAGCTAATTTTTAATTCTATAAAATTTTGTATTTCACTTTCAGATATGTATATTTTTATATATCAATCTCAATGGTTTAGGTCTATTTTTTTGAATCATTTAATTCAAAATAGATTAAAATTTTTAATGAACCTACTATTCTTATAAAACACTACTTATTGTTTGATTGATTTATGTCCTAGGATTTCATACATATTTATGTAAATTATTGACACTATAATATAAAATTCTTAAACCTTAGATATAAATATGATATGTAATTATTCAATTCTATTTAACCTTAGATTAATCTATCACTAAAAACAATTATTCAATTCTCTTGAACCTTTGAGTAATCCATCATTAAAAAAAACATCTTTTCACCTTGGCTAAATCTGACACCAAAACACTCTATTTTGACCTCAAGTCAAAATTTGTTGATATCTATACACAAAAATATTTTTCTTTTCTTTTATCTATATTTTTTATTTTCTTGTACTTGTTTTTAAATATTGTGTTCCAACAATTTTAAAACTAATTAGTAACTGTCATGAAGGGATACATGGTGATATATTTTATAAACATCATGGCATGAGGGGTTTACCTAAATATACAAATCCATTTTACAACATTAAACATAGAATTTAGTTTCTACGTACTTCATGGTATATCATAAATGCCTAAGATATATTTTTTAATACCATATGAAGCCTCTTTTAACCATTTGAATTATGATGCACCTGAGTGGAATGTATTTCCCAAGTAATTTACTCATAGTGTACCTTATAAAATGAGGTTAGTGGGTTATAGGAATGATTCTACATCTATAGTTAGTTCTATGAAACATTGGGATGAAACTAATCAATGAAAGAACAAGTATATTTGAGAGCCCACACAACCATTCAAACCCTTGCCTATATAACCCTTATACTTATTTTCTTGTATTATAATTTTAGTCATTAACATTGTTTGGTTAAAGTTGTATTGCATTTATAATGGGATTAATGAATGACTCTTTCTTTCATATGCTACATATAATTATAAATTTCATTTTTTAAATTATATTACCTTTTAGCATGTTATCCATTATGTTCTCACATGGATTCAATGTCAAATTATTAGAGAAGCTACACTAAACAATGTTCAATCTCAAGTTATTCCTATTACAAATGATTGCACTACTATTTCATCTCCATGTTCTTTTCCAATAGATTTTTTAAAATATAAAATGACTTGGGAATAAGAGGAAGTATATAATATACATTGTATGAAATATACAACTTAAAAGGATCTTCCTTCACTTATTTTTCACCTTATTCAATCATGCATTATGAGTCTTATTTTAGAACCCAATAATCAGGAACAATCTGGTCCAATTGATGATGAAAATTTTATGCAATATCTTTGTGGACATCCAAAAAATGTTGACTCATTTTTATATTTTGATAGATATGAAAAAAATAAAGGATCTAAAGATAGTCTTTCCAATGTTTTTACTTCTACCATTGCATCCATTTCTATTTCTACACGTTTGGTCACTCCCATAACACCATATTTTGGTTTTGGAACATCATTTGGTCTCATATATATGTATATATATATATATATATATATATATATATATATATATATATATATATATATATATATATATATATATATATATATATATATATATGAGACCAATTGATGTTCCAAAACCAAACGTGTAGAAATAGAAATGGATGCAATGATAGAAGTAATTAGAGGAGTATAATTAGCTTGAGTATACACACACACACACACACACACACACACACACACACACACTCACTCCTCCAATTACCTCTTTAAATTATACTCTTGATCATGCACTTATTATCTTACAAGCTAAGCTAGCTAACATTACGAAATTTATCTTTCATCCTAGTCCCTCAATGGACTCATGTTACATAACCCTTTGGCACATAAAATTGCATATTATCCATTACCAATTGGTTTTTTAGATTCTAAGGTTACTTTAAAGAAATTCAAAGGTGATCCTAAACAACATTTACATGCATTCCATACAACTTGCCTATGTTCTATAGATAATGACAAATTGTTAATAAAGCTATTTCTAATAAGTCTCAAATACTATGCTCTTAGGTGGTTCTATGATCTTCATCTTCAATCAGTAAAAGATTTAAATCCTTTGTAAAATCATTTTTAACACATTTTTCTATCAATATTGTTGAAAAAAAACATATGCTCAAATTACAAAGCTCAAACAATATGTGCTAAGATACAAGACTATACTTTCAAAAAGGACAAATGAAATGGATAATATTGAAATTCAATATATATTCACTCAAAGTTTGTTGTCTCCACTTCAAGATTCAATTATGTTTGATAAGTTCCAATCTTTTGATGAACTATGCCATACATTCAAATAGAATGAGGTCAAGTTGCTTACTTTGAACAAGCTTAAGTATAATTCAAGTGCTCCTAATTCAAATGCAAAATTTTAATAAAGTTAAATTATAAGACAAAACCCAATGAAATAAATAATTAAACTAAGATTCCAGATAATGTCATCTCACAACCAATGCAAAAGATTCAATTACAAGTTCAATCAAGGAGGCAATTCTCAAGGTTATCATCACATTCTAATGTATTTTTTTCAAAATCTCTTTGAATTCTATCTAGCCACTCTTCCTCCACCAATAGAATTTGACATATTTAAACCACAATGTTTACAATTTGATGGAAATGGATATTATGACTACCATATATGTATTAATCATTCTACAAATAGATGTTTCAAACTAAAGCATAATATTAAATATCATATTGATGTTTCCACACGTACTTAAGATTCCAAGCCATAATTAAATGATGATGCAAATCTTAAAATCTACAAAGATCATTTTTTAAATCATGAAAAAACTATTAAGGATAATTATGAAGTGAATTATGCATATAATTCTTATTTTCCTCCTTCTACATATGGACATACACTTGATAGAATCATTGGTACAATTAAAATCATGAAATTATCACATCATATGATTACATTCAATGATACTAAAATTGTTGATGATAAGCTAGATAGACATGCACTCTTTATTCAGCAATATATTAACAAGAAATTCATACATAGTGTTATGATAAACTATGGATCAATTGAAAATATATATACTATAATAATCCTAAACTTTCTTGGTTATATAGAACAATATTTATAAGATAATTTTAGAGTTTTTAAAGTATTCTATGGTCATACATAAGATACTCATGGGCAAATAATGCTACCTTTACATGTGTGGCTTCTCGTAATTCACCCTCCATTCTTAGTTATACCATGCAGAGGGTATTTGATATGCTATTAGTACACCCTTGGATACTAAATATTAGATTATTACCTTCTATAGTGTAGAAAAGTCTTAAATATATTCATGATAATCAAGTGGTCAAAATTCTAGGAATCTAATATGAATATCTTTTGGAACCAATGATGTTTACCTCTCCTAAAAAATAGTTTCCTATCACAATCATTGAGAAACATGGTAATGAAATAATATATAAAACTATTTAAGAACATGATTTTCATATTCCAAATCATATTACAAAATTATTTTTTCTATCTACTTATGGGCATGATACAGTTACACATGAGCATATTTATTTAGTTCCCAATAGCATGGTACATTATCCTAAGCATAAAGTGGCACCTAAAAACTGTTCTTTATCTCCTAAAGTAGAAGTTATTTTTAAAACTTCATGATAAGTATAGGTAGTTACATCTTATCCTATGGCACATGAGAATACAAGTTTACATGGGCATATGAACAATGATTCACAGGGTTGTATGATGGCATATGACACTTATTCAAATTCAAATGTATCTAAAGTTGGTATTTCCTCTACATAATAAGTAACTCCTTCATACAATGCATTTTGGTATACATATGTGCATCTTCTTGATGAGATTATTGGTTGGACAATACCTTCTAATATTTACCAATCTACTAATTATGTTGAATCTCTTGAATAGTTATTTTCATATTTACCTTCCTACATAGCTTCATTTATTTTACTTAATTTATAGTTATTCTATCCCGTATCTAATCACTCTTATATCCTTTAGAATTATTTTAATGTTTGGAACTTGGCTTATTACTTTAAAAAGTTGATTCAAACAATCTAAAAAATTTACATCCATGGCTCTCCACTTACTTACCATTGCATACCTACCATAATATGTATTTCAATTCATTTTCACCTATGCACATATAAACCTCTTCCCAATTTGAGGATCATGTAAATTATTATCTATCTTAATAATTTGTGCTACATTACTTTGAATAATTTACACATACATTTGGAGGCACATTTCTTGCCTTTTTTCTTACCACATTATGCTTTTACATATTCTTAAGGATTGTTTGAATCCTTCCCACTTCCACCATTTTTGAATCCTTGATTCTTCACACCTTTCTCAAATAATTTTATATTCAAAATATTTTCACAAAATTCAAATAAATTATAAATTAAAGAAAAACATGCAAATATTTCAAAAATTAAAAAAAACAAAATATTATTTAAAAATATAAAATAAGACCTATAATAATATTTAAAATTTTGCTAGCTTACTTATTTACATATGTTCTTTATTTTATGTTAGGTAGATATCATATTTCAATTTTAAATACACATTAATTTTCACAAGGTACTTAAGTGTGATATAGGACATAATTTTACATGGTTTGATGTACAACTTCCATTATTACCCAACAACCTTGCCAAGTTTGGGGCATCTCTTGTCCATGAAAAAGTGAACAATTTTTATTGATCCACAACGTTTCTATCATGTTGAAATACATATCATACAATTGTTTTACTATTCACTCATATTCTACATGTGTTACATGAAAATGCTATTTTCTAACAATGACATGGATACATATTGATAATGAGAAATAGCCTCATTTTCCTATGCTTCTTTATTTACTAAATGATAAGTTACAAATTAATTGCTTATTATGTGTGGCCCTTGGCCTTATGTGTGAAAAAATATTTCTTTTTCGCATCATTATGTCTTTTTCATGTGGCCATTGGTCTTATGTTTTTATGCAACATTCACATGTCCTTTATATGTGGCCTTTGAGACTTATTTTTGATATATTATGTAAACTAGGTGACACTATATGACATTAATTGTATGTTTATTTAATGTTACTATGATTCTATGCTTTATATCAAGAATTAATTATATATTCTCTTCTTAATTTACTCTCATGATACATATCATGCACATCATGATCACAAGATTCAATGACATATCTATCTAACACATATTTCATATACAAATTCAATGTTATATTAAAATATTGTGATGCAATACATTCAAAGGTTAAAATTCTAATACATGATTTTATCTTTCACATATGATTTATTTTGAGATAAGTGACTTGCAAACTATGTCTCTCATCTCAAAAGGATGGCATCACAATGGGCGTGTCTTAAGAATTCAATTCCTCATGAGAAAATTTAAGATTTATGGAACTATACAATATCAAAAGTTACAACATGATTCATAATATTTATATTATGGGGTCATGTGGTATGCATGTTCACTCATTTGTATAATTATTTCAATATATATTCACATACACTTGATGAATATGCATGGACATGTGCAAATTAATTATAATAATAAGTTATATATTTCAAAAAAATTACAATTTCAAATAGAAAACAATATGAATTCAATACATAATAGGGGGCATGATACTCATTCATGTTCAAGTTACTACGTGGAAATTTTAAATTTCTTAAGTTCAAAAGTTTCAAAGTTTTAATTTTTCAAATAGAATCTAGATGCATCTACAATAGTGTGGTTCATCTTCATGTTACAAATTGAACACATTATATTCTAGTGAAACTTAACATATATGGTTGCACTTTTTATATGTAGCAAGCCATAGTTTGTGGCTCCACCCCTTCAATTATTTTACAAAGCACTCTACACATTCAAAAGAGATTTGGAGCATATAATCTTTCCAACTCAAGGGCATTCATTTTTTTTTTAAATTTAGACTTGATCACTCTAAACTCAACACATGTTTAACATTTCTCCAAAATTCCTAAACAAGGGGGCAAACACTTCTCCATTCTCAAGTTACACGAATCTTACATTATATACCTTTTCAGGTGTTTAAGTTCCTTACTATCTTTTCAAATATTTCAAATGGAAATTTTTATATTTTCAATTTTAAAATATGGAAAATAATTAATTTTATTGGAATTATTATAGGTTTCACACTAAGTAATATTTCATGATCAAGCTTCACATCAAAATACAAAGTGTTTATACACACTTAGGTTTGCATCTAATTTACTCAAGTAATTTCGCATTGATGCATCACTAAATTAAAGTGGGATAAAATTTAAACACATAACATAATAATTAAATGTTTTCCAATGTTTAATCTTTGCATACTTCCTTCGCTTGGCCTATTCATCATTTTTCTAACTTATAATATCTACATGATCATGCACTACTTTGGAAGCTGTATTGAAAATAGTCATAACATCATTCATACATCCCTAATCTACATATAATCACATGTAATACCTTTACCAGCAACATTTCTCCAAAATACCTCAACAAGGGGGCAAGTACTTCTCTATTCAAGCTACACAACAATTAAATTGTATACTCTTTCAAGTGTATAATTTCCTTGATCTCTTTTAAAATATTTCAAATGGAAAGTTTTATATTTTCTACTTTTAAATATGGACAATAACTAATTTTAGTCGCATTGTTGTAGGTTTTACACTAAATAATATTTCATGGTCAAGATTCACATTGAAATACAAAGTGTTTATACACTCTTAGATTTGAATATAATTTAATCTAGTAATTTCACTTTGTTTCATCACTAAAATAAAGTGGGAGAAAATTTAGACACATAAAATTAATAATTAAATGTTTTCCAATGTCTAATCTTGATGTACTTCCTTCACTTGGCCTATTCACCATTCTTGATAACTTATAATATCTATGGGAGCATTAACTACTCTTAAATATCATGAAAATAATCATAAAATAATTTATACATCACATAATCACCTATAATACAATTACCAAAAGTCTATGTCTTTCTGGGATAAGACTGCACTAGATCAAACATGATCACACTACAACCTTGTCCACCACACTCCAATGGTAAATTTTTAAATTTCAAATGGTATATTTTCACCATCCTATAATTTTATCAAGGACTCTTAGTGAAACTTTTCCCCTATATAAGCACATAAAGGCTTCTTCAAAGACATCTAGCAATCACATGGCAATTCTACTACACACCGAGTAAAAGAACACTATTTATTCCAAATTTAATTGTACTACATTCTAAAAATCATAAGTCAGGTTTTGAATATCTTTTATTGTAAGTCAAGGGAATGTTAGGAATAATCAACAAGGATTCCAACCCAAGATTCAAAAGTGATAAATCCAAGAACATCATGCATGAAGCTCTATACAATTGATTGTAAATCAAAGCAAAACAAATCAAGTGTTATTTAGAAATATGATATGTTATTATAATGGAAATATATTACATAAATAGCCAAGTAAAAACACATAACTACCTTAATTACCCAATGTGAGATAAATCCTCACATAGGAAAAACTCACAAAAGGATAAAATATCTAGCTAATACACTTGTAAACATGAGAAATACATGAAATACATACTCTAACACCCCCCCCTCAAGTGAAGTTATGGGATAACAAAAGCCAAAAAAATAGTGGCATATCCATAGTATGAGTCCTGATAACTAGCCCTAATAAGGTACTCATCTATAATATATATCCATGAAATCAAGAAGGAATATGTCCTCACAAACACCCCCCAAAAATAACTTCTAAAACCCCAAGCATGCCATATAACTCAAAGAAATGAGGTGATGTAAGAGGCTTTGTGAAAATGTCTGCAACCTACTACTAAGTCAGAATGTACTCCAAACTAAGAACTCCATCCTTAATGTGTTGATAAATAAAGTAAATATGTACCTTAATGTTCTTGGTCCACTGATGCTTAATTGGATTATGAGAGATATGAATTTCACTCTATTTTTTAGACCAAAGTATAGTGGGTGAATCTAAACTCTATCAATAATTGACAAATCCAAAGAACCTAGTGACTTGTTGTAACTACTTCCCTATACTTAGCCTCTATAGATGAAAGTGAAATATCTTGCTTCTTCTTTTACAACCAAGAAATAAGTGAATAACCAAGACAAAATATGTATCCAAAAATGGAATGTCTATCATCAAGATAACCTAGCCAATCTGAATCACTATATCCAACCAAGTAGAACCCCTGGTGTAATGTAATCCAAAATGAGTAGTGCCTTGTATATATCATAAAATCCTCTTGGTAGCCTGCCAATGACTGTCATGAGGGTCATGTACAAATCTAGATAAAATCCTAACTTCAAATTAAATATCAAGGTGAGTATAGGTCAAATACATAATACTGCCAACCAAATACCTATAGAATGTAGGATCACAAAGTGGTTTAGTACAAGAGGTAGTGAGAGTCACTCTAGACTAAAAAGTAGAGGGACCTGGCTTGTAATCTACAATGTCAAAATGTTGAAGAAGATCAAGGGTTACTTCTATTAACTCAAATAAATCTCTACATATGACTATGAAATATATAAACTAAAGAATAAATCCAAAAGACCATGATCTATCATGTTGAACTATGATGAAAGTGCCTACTTAATATATTAAATTTGAGATGAGTAACTACCTGTGAGAAGTAGATCATCAAAATTCAAGACTAGAATAATAATGTCCTCCCCAATATGTTGAATATACACTATGGGATTGAAGTGGTAATAAAAAAAACTAGTGGAGAGAATAAATGAATCTATCTTCTCATACCAAACTTGAGGGGCTTGTTTGAGATTGTAAAGATATCTCTTTAGTTGACAAACAAGAGAAGAATTTTGAACACACCAAATAGGTTGTTTGATATATATTTCCTCGTACAAGTATTCATGTAATAAATCACTTTTAACATCCATCTGATATACTAGCTAACCCTATTATGTAGTAAGAGAAAGTACAAGATAAATAGAATCCATCTTGGTAATGGGTACATAAGTGTTAAAGTAGTCAATACCTTCAACCTATGATAACCCCATTGTAACAAGGCATGCCTTATACTTGTTAATAGACCCATAAATGACATACTTGGTGTGTTAAATCAATTTGCACCTAACCAAATTTCTTCCCTTAGGAATAGTAGCAAAATCTTAAGTGTTATTCTTCATCAGTGAATAATACTCATCTATCATTGCATCATCCCACTTATGTATCCTATGAGCCTATGAGAAATATTATGGATCCCTAGAGAATTATTGACACAAAATTTTAGTACCCTTATAATGTACATGATGATGTCGAGTAAGTGGAATATCCTTTATGAATGGTGATGCCTCAAAAACTATAGTATGTGCCCACCTATGCATAGAAACAACATCAGTTGGACAAGATGCTCATCCTCTATAACCTCCTCAAGAATCCCTTAAACTAGCTCCTCAAAGAATGAATCCTCAAGAGGAGGTGAATCATGGAAAGAATAATAAGAATTCATGGAAGAAGATGAAGAGGCATGAGATGTGAAGTGCTCATCAAATTGTACGTGTTTGAAAATGAACATCATGAGTATCAAGATTTAAAAGATAAGCTCTCATGTCCTTTCAATACCCCACAAAAATCAAAGGTGTGTTATTCTTATGCAATGATTTATTTTTATTATTTGGTAAAAATGATAGAGCAAGGCTCGTAAATACATGGAAAAATGAGACATCAAGCTTGGTTCTAGACCAAGACTCCTCCAGAGCCATATGCTCAAGTGATCTATGTGGTGCATGATTTTGAAACTTCCTCTACCCAATAGATAGAAGGTAAATATCATGAATACATCATGCATTTATCCATCTCCTTAAAATTTTAGTTCTTCCATTCTACTAAGACATTATATCATGGAGTATGAGAAAAAAATAATGGTGAATAATACCATGGATTATCGAAAAATTAGATAACTCTCGACTGAAGTACTCCCCTCCATTGTTTGTATAAAACTTCTTGATGTAACTAGAAGACTGTTTCTCAACCAAATCTTTAAAGAATTTAAAGTGAATAAAGACATCACTCTTGTACTAGAGGAAATAAACCCAAGTATGCCTCAATAAATTATCAATAAAGGTAAGTTCATACTTACCTCTATTGAAAGGATTAGGAAAGACCATCAAATCACTATGCAAAAACTCAAGTGGTGAAGAAGCTACCATGGACACACCCTTAGGAAATGGATTCTAGTGTTGTTTCCACAATTCAAAACTAGAGAAAACTCCATCAAGACATGAAACTTTAGGAAAAACATCTACCATATTATGAGTGCTCAACTCCTTCAAATATTTGTAGTTTAGGTGTCTAAATATCTCATGCCAAAGCCAACTCTCAGAATCTACATGCAAAAACTCAACACATCCCTAAAGGATGAGTATCATCAAAACCCTAAAAATAATAGAGTCAAGAACTATGATAGACAAGACCCTATGTAATAAGTGTGTGTGGCTCTAACCATACTCAAACTTCAACACCCTATGATGTGAAAGTCAATGTTTTACCCTAATCAGAATGACAAATCTGATAAATTGAAAGTATATTGGTAGTGATGTCTAGAACATATAATGCATCATTGATGTAGCTACCATCTATTTGTATGTCATCCTTACCCCTAATATAAATTAAGGAAGAATATTAAACCTCAATATTGGAATTAGAACTCAGACTACGAGATACAAAGGACTCTTTAGAAGAAGTCATATGGTGTGAAGTCCCAAAATATAGAACCCAACTATCTAAAATAGGTAACTATGATATCTAGAAAAAATTAAGTTCTTTGCCATGCTCATGTGATGGATAAGGAGTGGAGATAGAAATCTTTTATTTCCTAATGGCATCCTCTAAGGATTACATTTTTTGAAACATCTAGGCTCTTCATGGTTATTATTCCCACAATAAGAGTAAGATAGGCTAGATTTATTATTGTATTCAAAATATGGTTTAATTTTGGGTTAGTGTTTTTTTAGTGTTGGGCTTAGGTAAATTTTGAGGTAGAGGAGGAGTTTTCTTCTTCTTACTCTTAGTTTTTCTCTTAGTCTTAAGATGTAATGCAACTAATGTTTTTTGAGAGGTGGAAGACTCAAGGTGCGACAATTTGGATTCTTCCCTAGTAAGTCTCTCATAAAACAACTATAGATCTAACATTTTTAATGTGGTACCTAAGGCATCCATACTATAGAAAAAGGTAGAATCAAAATTTGGAATAGGCCATTTAACTTAGACAAGATCAAGTACACACACTCTTAATCCTTTTTATCTCATCTACTCCCCTTCAACTATGTTAATAAATGCTTAAACTAAGTGAGGTAGTCTACAATGGATGTAAAATCATCTAATTTAAGTTAAGTAAGATCTAATTTAAACTGCAAGCAACTCAAGTGATCTAAATTACCAAACAAACCCTTTAACTTAGTCTAAATTTTGAATGGAGAATCACACCCATAAAAATGAAACAAAATACTATCACTCACGTAAACCCCAATCAAGTCCATACACTCTTCAAACTTACATTGGTGTTAAAAGTTTTCAAATTCATGTGTAAATTATGGTTGTGTTTCATTCATTAGGAACCATAATCCATTGTGCTTTATGATTGTTTCCATTCGAGGTCTCCATGTATGGTAATTATGTGTAGTCAAAATCTCACAATGATCAATAAAAAAGTATAATCCTTGTTAATGAATCACCAAAGAGTAGAAATAATGTAAAAGGGTACACAAAATTAACACTAATACAACCCCCCAAAATATATTATTAAGGACCCCCTTAGATTGGCACTTTATAAAAGTAGTGTATTTTTATAATTTAATGACACCTATGGGTAGATAATAAAAGAGCATGTACTTTTGAAAAGAAATAGAACTCAAATCCAAGTTACTGTTCAAAGGTTATAGGTATTATGATTTCTCATAAAATAGGTCAAAATATTAAAATAGATACTACAAAGTAAAATTTGTAACCAAATCATTAAAAACTTTGGTTTTCCAACCACTTGTTAGAATCATAATTGAACCATGGACTCACAAATGCCAACCAACAAGAAAAAATATCCGCATGGTTACTGTTATGCTTGTGCAAGTGAACTGTGCTTCCTCTTGAGGCAAAAATTCAACTTGTAAAATCAAAAAATGAATAAACTAAGTTGTGTTTATGAGGGGAAAATATAATAATATTTTTCTTTAGCTCTAGATCCAACTAGGAAGATGGAGAATCAAATTAAATCCCCTCCAAATAGAATTCCAAGAAAGCAACTCTTCTTCCAGCACCACTTTAGCACCTCTATGCAACAACAAAGAAATAGTGCCCTTTTATTTGAATTTGATGCTTCCAATGCACCAGCTCTTCAGATCTCCTAAAAATAGGTAACTTAGATTGATGAACAAGGAGAAAATAAAATAGAAACAGGAATGCTTCCCTCAGATCTTGGATGACTCAAGTAAATATAGAGAAAGGATGCCAAGTCTTCGAAAAAAACTATTGTTTTTTGATGTCCATGTAGAAGAGAAGATAATAAATCCAACACAGTAGGAAAATAAAATATCTTTGTAGATTTAAATGCCAAAATAAGTAATTTCAACACATAACTTTCTAATTCCAGCATTCAAGCATTTGAACGTAGGTATGGATTAAAAATTGATGAAAAATAAAAGTGTTAACCTCCTATTATTGATTCAACACCTCCTTTAGATTTCTTCTTCCTTGGTAGATCTAATTCCAAAATGAAACAACAAAAATACAATTTCTATGCTGGAAAGGTGATGCCAAAAACAAGAGAAGGATGTCTCTACTAGTCCAAATACTCCTTTACAAACTTTCAGTGCTACCTTTTCCTACCACACCTATTCCAATGCCTTTTTTTTATTACAAGATCCTCTCTCTCCTTAGCTTCAATTCATTCATATTCAAATAAATTAAGTGAAACTAAAAATCCAATAGACAATCCATGTCTTGTACACCTTAGGTAGTTAAGGATGCTAAATTTGTAGATTTTTGCTTAGTAGATCTAGGACATCAATGTTGGCTAGATCTAAATAAGAAAAAATAAAAGAAGCACCTTCCTCCATATAATAGCTTAAGACACTTTGGACATAAAATCACCAACTTAAGAGAAAAAAAAACCAATGCCAAAAAAATGATGTCACTCTTAGAATATATCTCTAATAACAAAAAAAAACAACGCTACTCCTCCTTTCCTTAGATATGATTAGCAAGTGAAAAGAAGCGCCACCTTCTATGAGATTTTCCTCTACCTCTTAAAATGAAATGCCAAACTTTAAAAGCGATAAAATATTCAAAAATTATTTAAAATTTGCATGTCTCTTTCCTTTAGGGAAATCAATGACAAGGGAAGAAGCAAAGACAAAGGAAATACATGACAAAGGAAGAAGTAGAGGCAAGGGAAATTTATGAATCAGTGGTAATGCGGATGAGAGAAACACCTCATAGATTTGGTAACATTTTAGGAATAGTGAACAATCATTCTAACCTAAGATTCATAAGTGATAACTCTAAGAACATCTCACTTGAAGATGTAGATAATTGATTGCAAAGCAAAGTGAATCATGTATTATTTAGAAATATGATATGCTTGTACAAAGGAAATCTCTTGCATAAATAAGCAATGTTAAATATATAACTAGCCTAAATAGCTAGTGTGGGATAAATCCTCACATAGGAAAAGCTCACAAAAAGATGAAATAGCTAGATAATACACTAGAAAATTTAAGAAATACATGAAATACATACTCTAACAAGGAATCCATTTTAAAGCATTTCAATCAATATTCTAGTTATATTTCTATATTTTCATAATCATGCATAAAAAATTCACTCTAGGAGGGAGAAATGCATAAACCTAAGGTGAATTTGAGATTTGTAGGCAAAATTTAAATAATGCAAGATTTTGTGAGGTTAACTCAGCTATTCCACTAACCCTAGTCCCCCATTTTGGAATTTTATCTCTATTGTGTTTATTTTGTAGGAACAAGGGTTTATGCATTTTATTGTTTATTACATGGTATAATGGCACACAAAATAATTAAAAAAACCTCACAAATATTCCCACATAACCAAATCAAGATATTATTTGCATGGTCAACCAAGATATAAGTTTAGTGAACATACAAGGCTATATTCTACCCTTATCCTCCATCTATGAACTTATCTCAACAAAATTAATTTTTTGAATATGGCCATGACACAATACACATGTCCTTTCATGTAATTTTCAATCACATTCATCTTATATAGTTAGCATTAAATCTATTTTATAAAAGTTTTCATATTTGTATGCCTATTTAAAAAAATTAGCTAATTTTCAATTCTTTAAATTTTTATATTTCACATATAGATCTATATATTCATGTATAACATTCTCAATATTTTAGATATATTAGTTTGAATCATTCAATTTAAAATATATTAAACACTTGGTTCACATACCCATAGGTGTATCCATTCATTGAATTTTAATTTCAAGTAATTAATTAATTTATATTATTTCATAATTTATACCATGAGTGGGCATTTATTTATACATTTTTCATTATTTTTACATGGATCAAGATGGATATTTGGGACTTATTTGGAAACACCAAGTGTAGGTTAGAAAGAGGTACCAAATTTATTTCTTTAACATTTTTAATCAATGTTATTTAATAATAGACTAAAAGGGGGAAATTTTTAAACACATAAATTTGGTATTACACACTTGGAAACATAAATTTTGACATAGATTTGGAATTCATGCCTTGTAAATATGTATTTTACTTGTGGACATTTTTCCATATCCACTTACTCATTCATTGTCTTGGTGAACCCAATTTCTAACTATACATATTTAAGATCTCTATAGTTTGTCCAATAATTCTCTAAAATCCTAATTATACTTGTAGATACTATAAATTTACACCAATTTTATGAATAAATGTGTCTTGCCCCTTCCCTACTTTTTTTATGCTAATTAATGTAATTTTACCATTTACAGTATTACATTATGTAATTAATCTTATTGATTACGATTTTACCTAAGGAACTAGTTAACCATCCTAAAATATAGTAGAATCTCCTTAAGCTTATTCAGAGGTAAGTTGTTTTAACTTCTTAACAACTTCTCCCTAATTGAGCCTCATTAGAAACCAACATAAACTAAGTTTAATTCCGTGAGTTTGAGTTATAAGAGTAAACAAGTTAAAATTAGACTGGATCAATACTGATCCCCATGATTATAATAGATCCTATTAGGATTGATGTTGATTTATACTCAGCCCATCTTCAGGATGAGGGATCCTAAATTTGTACACCAAAATATTGAATAAATTCCCCTAGAGTAATATTGAAGAAAGCCACCCTTGTTTTAGCCCATCTACACTCAGTCCAAGGTTAAGCACATCCTTATCAATGAGATATAATCTATGGCATAAGAATCATTTTTAGAGGTAAGTATGTTTTTAGTTTAAGTGCATTTTGATTATTGTATTATCCATTTATATTATGTTTACTACTCTAAGCCTATTTAGATATCTAGTAACCAATCCTTGAACCATTTTAAATCTATTAGAACCCTCCTTTACGCCCATATTGAATTTTATATATCTACTCTAAGGATTGATAATGATTCCTTTTACATATCAACATCAATTATATAATCAATACTAATTCTAAGACAATCAACATCGATCCCTATGTTTTAATTTCTATCTATAACTTGAAACTAGTGTAGCAGTCTTAGGTGTTTCTAATTTGTTGTTTCCAAGTCTTGAAATCATGTATGGCTCTTTATAGATGACCTTTCCTAGTGATATACATGACATGGTTTCAATTCATGACCTACCCATAGTTCATCACCCATTATTTGTCGATCACAGTGACATCTCTTCTGAGTTAGGACTTTGTGTGATCATCATTTCCCTAACTCTAGAAGCCATCACTAAGCAACTAGAAGTAAGTAAAGAACAAGAAGAATTAACTATAGCATATTGGATGAAAGATTTGATAATATCTATACATTATATTTATTTTTTTCATTTTAGTTTCATATCTTATCACATGCTTTATTGTAATTCATCTCATTATATTATCTACTTAATTGCTTAAAATAGTGGACTAACATCCCTTTGAGGAAGTGCACCACTTCTTTACACTAATCTTAGATCAGGTAGTTCAATCATCTATATGATTAATCCAATCTTGTCCAAGTTGTCTCTTGTATACAGGTAGTCCTTCCTAGCCAAAAAGGATCTCGCACCTCACTAGATCAATGGTGTACATCTCCCACCACAAGTATTCCTCTTTAAACCTTGTATCATTTCTATTTTTAGTAAGTTAATTTTATGAATAAAAATGAACCAAAAATACTAAAACATTATGGCATGCCCGGTGGGACCCCTAAGGTCTAATTGTTCTTATTATTTTAATTATGAAATCATTCATTATTTTCATTCTCTTTATTATTTGATTTCATTCAGGAAAGAATAAATCGAAAAATTCTTTCTTTCCTTTTTAAGGTTTAAAAATAATTGCATTCATCCTTTACTTGATTAGATAACTCACATATATTAATCTAGTCGAGTTAATATATTTTAATAATTACACTATTTTACGCATAACCAGAACCATGAATCTTAAAACAAGCACTGAAATATTTTCCTACCTAATGTAGACCCACTTGGATTTCATCACGAAGGGGAAAACTGACTCGACATATCAACTAAGTAAAAAATTTCCAGAAATAAGTATAAAGGTTAGACGCCTAACACATTTATCACTGTGGTGTGTGAAGTGAGGGGGTATGCCCCAATACTAAGCCATGTACTTTCTTCCAACACTAAATTAGACCTCAACATACCTTCATGTATATAGAGGTTCCCATCCTTAAACAAAATCCAAAACCATCTTTAGAGTACCATTTTTCAGTACCCTCATTAAACTTTTTGCCCTATCATATTCTAAATTTAATTTCTTAAAAAGTAAAATATTTTAAGTACATTTATTAGTGTGTGTATTTGCTTTCACTAAAATGAGATAATGCAAATAATATTGAGTGATTTTGCATTTTATTTATTTATTTATTTTTGGTGCTACATGGTTTTGACATGACAATAGTTGCTAAAATAAACCAAATCTCCTACCTTATCCTCATCCATGGAGAAAACCTCAAGTCTTCCCACCTCTCTGTAATCCATGGGGGAAGGCATTCACTAATTCTATACATAGGCAGATCTAGAATTTGATAGTATATTAGATGGTAATCTAATTTCCCTTAATCATTACATTAGTACTCATGCCATACGCGTTCTAGTTTCTCTCGAACCTAATCATCCAAAATTATTTTTATCATTCCCCTATAGGGACTGGAAAGTCTCACTTCAGCTATGGTTTCCTCTATACCAATGTATCATAACCCTTGAATAATCCACCCCTATTAGTATCTAGTAATCCATCTATGACCATCACTCAAGATAAAAATGTTACTACACCTCAACTTATGCCTACTCCAACTCCCACTAATTAACTAGAACATAGTAATCTCAATCCCATGAACTCTCCCACCTATCCAAACTAGCATAGCTTCGAATCCTCAAACCCAACCTTTACAATAGTTTCCCCTAAGTCATCCTCTTTAGCAGTATGTCCCATTGACTACTTAATATATATCTCTCTAATAAACCCTTGTATCTACTTACCTTCACTCATAACCATAATAAAATATACCCTTTAAAGTCCCATAATATGTTGTTGCATCCCAACCTATCATGACCACTTATGTTGGTTATCCTTTGTCCTAAACATATTATTCCCCATTCCCCACCTATTGACACCCATAACAAAACATATTAGGGTATATTCCTCAATATAATACCTAGGCTGACCTTATGAACATCTTTATGAATAGGATGGAAAATATAGAAGCATCTACCTTTAGGGAAAAAGGTATGCTCATAAATGAGCAAATTTTCAATGAACCCATTAATCAAGTCGTCCCTATTAGTCCATACTCCTTGTAATGGGAAATTTTAAAATTTTTGAAATTTCAAAATAAGGAAGATCCTCAAAAATATATTAGAGTATTTAGACATGCTTTTTATCTCATATCTCATGATGACGCTCTCATCCTAATAATGTTTACCATGTCATTAGCTAGACCAACCTTAGACTGGTACATCTCTATCCCTCAACACTCCTTGTTCTCTTTTGGGAAAATGGACCAAATATTTTTTTGAACACTTTTATATTAACATTGCAAGGAAAATGATCATAACTGACCTCTATGCCATTAGATAATTTTATTATGAATCAATTGTTGATTTTGTGGCTAGACAGTGAAGTCTTATAAACCAACTTACTTTTTCCCTTCCTCAACAAGAATTAATTGAGTTATTTGTGAGATCTTGTACTACACATATCTCATCAACATTATGGTTCCAATTGTTTAAGACTTTTGATGAAGCCTTTTCCATGGATATTAAATTAAAATCTAAGCCTTAGAAGAAGGAAAGGTAAATTTACGTGATAATAACTTTAAACTAGATCCCTCCAAAGGGACTAACAATACCAAAACTAAAGGCATTGTTAATGTTGTTGTCTTCAAATAAGCACCTCCTTAGACAAAGAGCAAATCCAAACCCTCTACCTCCCAAACATAATCATAAAAAACTTTAACTTGGTTTCTTCCTTAGTAATACACACCCTTAAGGGAATTGTATGCTTTTATTTTAGACAAGCTCTTAAAAGATTATATTATCAAACTTCCTCTGGGCAAACCACTTGATGATTCTCACCCTAAGCCTAGTTGGTTCAAAGAAAATGACTTGTACAACTATCATCATTTACTAGGTCATGATGTCAGTAGGTGTTGGTACTTAAAATTTCTAGTTCAAAACCTTATCAACCAAGGGGAATTATAGTTAGATAATCCTAATGTTGCTCGTAATCAATCCATAAATATATTTAGGAAACCATTCACCAACTATCCTTATACACTTTTTTCTATACAAACAAACTTAGGATACACCTCGGGTCATCAGACCCATGTGATAAGTACAATACATGATCAAATTTTGCCTAAATTAGTTATTAATGCTTCTGAATCACCATTGAAAATAACTAAAATCCTATATCTCCTTATAGGAGATAGTTTTGAACCATCCAAACTATATATATTTATTATTAATACTCACTCAAGTTTTTTGGATCTCATTATTTAGAATCTTCTTTAGGAAACATTACCTAAGCCTATTCAAAGCAATCAACCAAAAACAAAGGATGATAAATTTATTAAAGAGGATACTTGTTTGGATATCCCATAAGATATTAATGTTGCTCCTTTAGTTAATACAACACCTTTATGTAGCATAACCATTCCCTCTAGCTTACTCCCTCCTGAGATGTCTACTACATTACATTGACTAACTCTAAAACCAAGTTCCCTTATAGCTCAGGCCAAGCCAAATCTTGTAAAAAGAGAAATTAAGTGAAATGTTTCAAGAAGTGGAAATAAAAACCTTGGTGAATCATGAGTTAAATCCTTACAACATCCACCAATAATAATTTAACTCCTTGAAGAGGATATCCTTACTACTTTTGACCAAGTTCAAAAACTGAAAATGGTTTTGCCACCAATTCGAACAAGATCATCCATATTGGGACCTCATCCTTCTATGAGACCAAAAGCCACCATTATATAATCCTCTTCTAATAATAACAAAGGTACCCTTTATAATTTCTTCCTTTGTTGATTTTGTAATTTAAGCTTAGGCGGTGGTTGTTATATAACATTTACTATAAATTTAGCCTCATTTTTTCTATCATTAGCTTTGCTCCTATAATTAGGATTTTCTTGAAACTTGATAGTTAAATTAGAATAATCATTTGATATATATTTTATGTTATTCAAATTAATTAGTCTAACCTCACACTCTTTAACTATAAGGCATAGTTCATTAAAGAATTTAAACTTATCAAATATTATAGACTCTTGAAGAGTATGAAAGATTTGAGTAAAAATATATTGAATCTCATTATCAACCATTCAATTTTTTTATTTCGGAAAGAATAGTATTTTATCTTAGAACATATTCACTAAATATCTCTTTTGGACCTTGTTTTATCTTTTTAATTTGAGCATAAGATAATTTATCACCGATATTAATAGAAAAATGTGCTAATAAATAATTTGAAAAAGGATTGATATATGTAATGGATTATAGAAGAAGATCATAGAACCATGTAATATCATAATATTTGAGACTTCATGGAAAGATCTTAGTTAACAATCTATCATTATTTACTTAATCTAGACAAGTTGCATGGAAGGCACATAAATGCTATTTAGTATCACCATTACCTTCATAAAGAGGAACCTTAGGATACACAAAGATATTTTTAAGAGGATAGGATACATTTTAAGGATCCAAAGGTTGATGTAATAAGGTAATAGAATCTAGGGAAGGGATATCATGAGAAATAGTTTACTCCATATTGGCTAGCTTGGTTTGCAAGAGAAGAATGGCTTCCTCAAAGGAAGCAGTGGTTGTAGTAATGGGAGAGATGTAGTTAGTATGAGTAGACATGGGTATGGATAATTTATGGAAAGCAAGATATGTTCCTAGGTCAAAGAATAAAGTTTTAAAAGTGACCAAGGGTGTATATATAGGCATAGGTTCAATGGTAATATTAACAACATTATAAGTAGGGGATTTAAAAATGTGAAAGGGTAAAACATGAGAGGATGAAGATAAATTAGCTTGATGCTCAACTTTAGTTTAAATAAATATACATATGATGTTATTCACCTCATGAAGGTATGTTTGGACACCTTGATGGAATCTAGATAATTCTTTCAGTTTCTATTGATCTATTTAATTAAGCTCATTTGTATCATGATATGTTTCTTGCTCATTATCATATTCCTCGTCAGTACTATAATTATAATTTTTAATGTAAATTTCATTTTCATCATGATTTTCCATTGAATAATAAACCAAAGGGAGATCCATATATGAAAAAGGAGTACCACTTAATCTATATCTATACATTAGAGGCATGTAATATAATTCAAAGTAAATGAATGAATAAATAAAGTAAAACTACTAGTCAAGAATATAATGTAAGAAAAAATCAAGGATAAAGGGTGATCTAGGTAAGGGTTTTAGAATTATTTTTATACTCTCATATATACTTCCTCATTTTTTTTTAAATTTTTGGCTTAATATTTTATATAATTAACTACAAAGGTAGAGCCATTCTTATAGTCCATTAACCCTAATTTTGAGGGTAAGTTGAGAGTAACATCCTTGATAAATATGCTCCTCTTAGGTGCACCATAAATGATATAAATAAAAAGGTTTGTCATTGGTGTAAACAAGGGGATTATAGGTATTTTTGATATACCATGAGGTAAGTGGAAACTAAAGTTTATTTTTAGCTCTATATAGTGGCTACGAGTATTGAAGTAAAACCAATCACACCATGATGTAAATACATAAATAACCACATAGACATTAATGAAAATAGATAACTATTTTAAAAACTATCAGAACACCATTTCTAAAATAAACAAAATCAAATGAAAAATAAATTCAACCCAAAGTGAAAATAAAGATCCTATATGTCAATATTTATTTGAGGTGACAAGATAAATTTTCTAGTGGCAGATTAATCCAAGGTTAAAAATTTTGAATCATTATGTTATGGATAATATCCAAGGTTAAGGAATATTTTTTTTTAGATTTAGGAATTTATAAAATTAAATTTAAACACTAATCCAAAAATTAAGAGGTAATAAGCAGTGTTCAAATTGTAATGTGGGTTCACCAAAATGTTTATACTATAATTAATTAGAATAAATAATTAAATATAATTGGAAATATATAAAATTAAAATATGATCTAGGAAGTTAATTAATATATAATACAATATTACATAAATCTATATAATTTATAGAGTTTGTTAATGGCTAAACCTATAAATTGGGCTAGGGTTATATAATTGTCCTTGAAAAATAGATTAATTCATATTATAATTACTTATTGTAGGTTGTAACTGCTTTAAATGACCTAAAAACACATAAAATTCATAAAATAGAGATCCATTTTATATTGTTAAAATGTCGAATAAGGTGGACAAGTTCATAATGTGTTGTTTTCTATTGTTGTATCTTTGTCCATATAGATTGTGCATTAGATCTAAAAATTTGGTCTTGTTCACCTCTATCTATAGGTAGATATTTTATATGTGGGGCTCAATTTGATACATGTAATACCTATAAAATATACAACCTATCCCTACACAAGCACATAATATATATCAAAATCAATAAAGGAGGAAAATAGGGGGTGTGGGAATCACTGAGATATCATCAGAAAACCCCCTATTGATTGAGTGGTGCCTACATATTTTGAAGGCCTTGTGTGAATATTAGTTATCCCTATAGGCAAGATCATGTAAATGTATTTAATAATATTTGATTTAATGATTTAAAAACTATTCCCTAAACTATAATAAAATAATTTTATACTTGGCCAAGGACTGTGATATTTTAGTAAAATTACAATAATAGTCTTCACTCAAAAGATAAATTCTTTTGAAATCATAGAATACATTCTTTGCCAATAAATGATATTTGGAGAGATGAATTATTTTAAGTGTGAGACTTTACGTGCATTTATAATTTAATCTCTCTAATATTTCTGAGAAGTGACCTATTGGTTTGTGTGGGAGAGCTATTATGAAGCATACCATTTTGAAAAGATGATTGTTAGATCAAGGTGGACACAGATGCACTATAGGATAAGGATGTAGTGCATCCTTGTCTGGTAGTGTGCCTTTATCCAAAATAAATAAATTCTTATTAAACCAAAGTGAAAATGAAGTATATGATGCATAGATATGAATCTGGATAGAATATAGAAGTCTTAGAGAAATGAAAAATATTTTATAGACTTAAGGCTTCCTTAAAGATTGTGGGTTATTAGAATGGGAGATTGACCAATCAAGGTAAATATGTCAAGGATAAACATTGTTAAAAATTTATTGATTAAAGTTTAGTGTCGACAAAAAAATACCTTAAAATCAATACCCCATTTTAAAAACTTTGATAAGATTTGTTAGGCTTGTGGAGATTTGTACGTAATTTTATAAAAGTGAGCGAGATTTTAAAAATAGTGGAGGACATGAACATAATCTTTATATAAAATTTCACATGCATGAAGATTTTTAAAACCATTAATTAAGATTTTCAAAAGAGTGCAATGAAATTTATAGAAGATTTCTCTAAAATTAGTGTTTGCTCACTTTTATTTTTAAGGGTTTTATTCATTTTTTTATTTGGACATATTTCCCATTATCTACTTCTATTTATTATCACTATACTTTTTTTTTTTAAAAACATATATTATTTTAAAACCACCTTTTTCATTTATTTTTATTTTATAATATTATTTATTGAAAATTATTTTCTATTTACTATTTAAATACGACTAAGCATACTTTTCATGTTGTATGGGTATATGTATTATATTGTGGTATAAAACCACTTTCCCATACCGAATTTTGATGATATCATGCTCTATTATACCCTTTAGTATTATAATTTTATATTGTTACAATATATTTGATTGTTTTAGAGGTTTTTATATTTTGTTTGAAATCATTATCCCTACCTCATGTATTATATTACATTTAAACCCTAGTTTATTTTGCTTGGATATTATTCAAATCCAATGGTATTTGCATGTTATATATGTTTCCATATTATGAAACCTAAAGTGATTGTATATAATATCCCAAATAAGTGGAGTATTAAAAACATTAAAACCATATTGATTTTTTTAAATTCCTTTGCTTATACCTATAAATTATTTGAAAAATAAAGTGGTTTATCTAAATGATGTTAATGCTCCTTCTAATATTGAATGTGTTTTGCTAATGATGTTAAAATGTTTTTTAATTATATTGTTGTGAATCTATCTCATATTGATAATGCTTATGATAATGATCATCATGGTGAAAATAAATGGCATGAAGACTTGCATAGTTTATGAAAGATGTCACCACTAACCTAAAGGAAATAATAAAAATGTTCAATGTCTTGTAAGATGTATAATGGTAAACCCTAAGTACATAGGCTCCAAATGAACCAAAAATACATTATATACATTATATAGTGAATAATGGATATTTTAGCGTTAATAATTTAGATTGATCTATTATTTTATTTTATTTCTTGCCTCATAATGTGGTCATTTCACAAATTTATTTTAAATCCATTCCTCCTCCTATTTATATTATCTTGACTCTTGTTAGTGATTTACTCACTTATCAAAACTCTTTGATAGCTTCTCAATTTATTCCATATCCTTCACTTATGTCTATCAAATTCCTTAACCTTCCTAACTTGATTCTCAAATTTCATCTGTTATTCACAATGCTTCTCAATTATCTTCTTTACACAATATTTATATTATAACTTGTTATAATTTATTAAATCCATTAAAACCTTTGAAGTTTACCACTATGATGAAATCCTTGCATAATGTACAATAAAATTTTTAATTTATTTCTTAAGGGTCTCAAGATCTAAGTAATGGGATCACTTCAAATGATATTTTCATTAACACCTTGACTTATGAATTTCTTGACTATCCATTACCAATGGGATTAATTTCTCTAAATATTAAAATTTTCAAATGAAAAGTATAATATTCTAATCATATAAAATTATTTGATCCCTCTTACATATATTTTCCTCATAATGATAAACAATTGAATAAGTTATTTTCTATAATTTTAAAGGATTATGAACTTGATTAGTTATATGTATTATCAAGTGGATATATTCATTATTTCACACCATTAACTAATGGTTTATTAGATTATTTTATATAAAAACCACCATTGTTTCTCCTCCATATGATTAAAATTACATATTGATGTTTCGATATGAACCAAACTATTGATGCATGTTCCCATCATGGGATATATCTACAACATTTTCCAATGCTACTAACTTTTATTACATCAATTTCAGTTATCTTATATACATTTTTCACTAAGAAATTTACTAAAAATTCCATGCAAGATTTAACATAGGTTCCTAGATGTGGATTTTTACTTGGGGATCTTACTTGGCACATAAATGGAATGCATAGAACTAATATAGCAGAACATTCACATTATCCAACAATATGAGGTGGATCAATAATTATTAATATTTTTTTATTTCATTTGGTTATATTTATAAACACTTATCCATACATATATTATTATCATACAACTCATAGTCCACACTAACAAAAATATTTCAAGATGTTGAAGACTTATATAGGGACTAATACCCAACCAAAAAGTAAAAATAGTTGTATTAGTTTCAATTATCCATTTATTTATATATGTGTGTGTATATGTATATGTGTGTGTGTGTCTTAAGGGCACAATTTTTCATATCCTAGGACACAATAACATGGATGTCACTTCCAAGATCTTCAAAATCATCTATAATGATAAACAAGGGTTCTCACTCATTTTTATTTTTAATAACTTATTATTTTGATATCAACTTCAATAAATATTATAGGAAACAAATTTTTGAGGCATATTTTTTGTATCCACATGTATAATTTAAATTGATATGTATGCACACACAAACATCAAAGAGGGGAATTATGTAGACACCTAATTTTGGTACATGGCAGTTAATAATTGTATATTTGCATGAGTCTAAGGTACTTATATGTTTTTTGATTATCAAATCATTTTAGGTTGTCATTTTATCCATATTTTTAATTCTACCTTATTTGTTTTATCCTCATTCCTTTCTCTCTCCTCTTTCTTTTTCTTCCATTCATTGTTTTATTTGGAGTTATATTTTTTTATAAAAAATTAAAATGTATGGTTCTAGCATGGGCTATTCTGACCCTTATTTTAGACCTACCATGAATTTTGTTCTTAAATTTTGGCCTTTCTTACCCATTTTATGTTGGGTTGCACACTAATATGCTCCTAATTTGAATTTGAAATGCCTATAAATGCAATAAAAATAGTCCATATATGACAAACATGAAATGATATTGATAACCACATATTTAAACTAAACTAAAATATTATTAAAGTGTAAGAGTAGTTAATTTAAAAAATTAGAGAAAATTGAAGCAAAATATGAAGCATTTATTCACTTTTCCATTCATTCCCTCTAAAGTGAAAAATGTAGAGGACTAGGCCCTAAATTCATAGTTTTATTATTGACTTGCATCAAGTGTTGATTATTTAATTTGTTCCTCGTATATGGGCCCATTAATAATTGATGGATAACGCAAGCCCAGCCCCCCCCACCCCCCCCCCCCCCCCTCTCCCCTCAAATAAATCACATTTTTTTAGTATGTGGATATTTATTAGTATTGTGATGGAGGATATCAATTTCCTAGATATTTGATCAATTTTTTTGAAAATTGAATGATAATTTTGGAACATTAGAGCATAAGAAAAATATCTGCAAATTATATTTCACCTATGATTTATTTATAAATCTATTACTTGATGTTTTTAAAAGACTAGACTAATATTTTTGGAAGAGTTCACGGGAAAAATATTTTATGTTCACTAAAAAAAATTGGGTTTTTTCCCCTCTCCATCTAGAATTGTTTACCATTATCTATTTATAATGAATGTCTCAAAATTATATATATAAGCCCCTTTTTCATCTATTTTTTATTCTCAAATAGTATTCATTAAAAATTAGGTATGATTTATTTTTAAATCTAATTAGATATAAGCAAACTTACTTTAAATATTGTATGGGTATATGTATTGATTTTGATGTGATACCATTTTACCATAAGTTAAAAACATGATTAAAAATGTAAAAATATATTTACATCAATTAATGCTTCATATTGTCTTAACTACTACTCTACTATTTATGTTTATATAAGTGATTATGATAAAATATTTTGATGAATAAGAGGGAACTTTAGTATTAATAAATGTATTTTGAAAAATTGTAACACATACATTCATACACATTTAATTGGGCCTAAATAGACACAAATCATGAAATTATACTTAATTCGTTTATAAAAAAGTAAGTTTACAAAAGTATCTTAATTTTTGGACGATTTAGAAGTAGTTCTCAAGATCTAATAATGAAGAACACACTAAAAGAACAAGATGAATCCAACCTAAATATTTAATAGATAACCTCCCTATAACCATAAATATTTATTTGTAAAAAATATATGTAAATATTATATTTATAGAAGTTTTATGTAGGTGTAAAACAAAATTATAATTGCATTCTTCATACCCTGGACTATCTAAATATCTTGTTAATCTTTCTAAAAAATTTGGGTTGATCACTAGATAAATTACACATCTTGTTTAAACCATAATAAATAATTTGAACCTAGAAATGATAAGGAAAAGGATGTATTTTGCTGCATTTCTCAAGGTTAGTGGGGTTTTGTAGCATAATTTACTTATTAAATCCTAAAAAATATATAATATCAAAAAACCACAAGTAAACATAATAATAATTTAGCTAATAATAAATGTGTGATTAAATGTGTCTATATATGATAAATTTATAATAATATATAAACATTACAAGTCCAAGTTCAAAACAATATTAAAATAACTCAAACTTTATCATAGTTAAGTTTGTGTTATTACAAATAAATTGTATCCATCTAATTGATTTCGAATAAGCCCAAATTATTTCTAATAAAAACTAATATATTTCAATTAATTTGGAGTAATATTGACTTATTAGAAACTAAATTTCAACAAAAATCTTTGAAATAAATTTGGCTCATTATAAACAAACAATATCTATCAAATTTCTTTGGAATGAGTCCAAATTATTCCTATTAAAATCCAACACATTTTAAACAGATTGAGCTATGATATAAATAATTTGGATTTATTCCAAATAATTGCATTCGTCTAATTTGGAAAGATACCAAAGCATTTATAATAGAGTTAATTTTTTTAAAAATAATTTAAATATCCTGGGATCAACATTGTTTCCATATGTTATTTGACTCTCATGTGGTTTTCAATCTATTTTGCTCATAGAGTTTTACGAATCAGTACACATTTTTTCCAATAGGTAAATTTTTTGAATATATATCTTAGTCGTCTAGAGTCATTTTTAGTGACTTTTTTGAATTTGTGCATTTTCAAATAGGCTCATAGTTTTATACACTTAAATTTCTCCACTCTATCATTAACATTTCTAATTTCATCTATTTCCATCTAATTTATCCTTATATCATATTATCCTAGTCCTAGTCTAATATTTATAATATATCCCCCATTGTACACTAGCCTTATAATATCCCATACCTAATTAATTCACCTAAATCCAAATTATCCACTAAAAAATCTTGTCTTATCTAATATTTAGGAATTTTTAATTCCCTTCCACCTACCCTAACCTAGGAGTAGCCTTTCCAACAAGCCTACTCCCTAATAAACTGATACTTGTCTAATGACTTCATATAACCACCTAAAAATCTTGATTAGATCCTAATGGATTCTATAATTATATAGTTCTAGAATCCTCCCCTATTCTCTCCTTATTCTATAGAAACCTCTTAATCTAGAGGATTTTTGGGAATTTTTAATTCCTATTTATTCCCCCCACTCCTATTTTAACCATGACACCTTCATGAAATGGGTAAATGATTTCAATTCTAAATCTATGATATTAGAACTTATATAATAAATATTTGTAACACTATATTGTTTTTGAATTGCTCAATTTTCAAACTATCATCATCCATTCCTACTACAAAATAATTTGACTCTATGGTAACAATCCTCCATCTATAATCTTTAGTCTTTTTATTTGAATCTTTATTGGGAACATTTGGATTTAGATTATAATGTTGTTTGAAATGCTCATTTTATTGAATTTTGATCTAATGGTTCCCAAGTTTGACGTGGAATGGTAATTTGAGTTGATGTTAGTGTGTAATTTCATATTTTAATCAATTGCTCAAATTTAACATCTCACATTTGGTGGCCACCATGGGAGCCTTCCTTTTGTGCTAATATTGTGAATGTAAAGTGTGATAGTGCAGCTTGTAGGTCTTATTAAGCATGAATTTGGGATCAAAATTTCAAAAATCTCATATTCTAGGTGAACTATGATATTGCTCAGCAACTTGTGGTTTTGTATTTATGGTTTTGAGGACTATAGTGATGATTTTGACATAAAATACTAACCTAACCACTAACCATTAGGGTGACCTGTAATTTTTATCTGGTTAGTGAAAATCACTTCTCATAATCTATGATATTGATTCTTATCTATAGTTTTGAACATAGCAGTCATAATTTTGATTTCTATCTACAATTTTAATTATCCTAGTCATAATTTTGCTTAGGGTTTATAAATTGTTTTAAATCCAAATTATTAGATTGATTAATTAGATTTACTAGATTTTTAATCACTATCTAACCTATTTGGTTGTAGGAAATATGTGAGAATTTAATGAAACTAAAACATAAGATTTCAAACTTTCAAGCAAAATCGATTTTAGCTACTTGTAATTTTGTTTTTTATTTGCAATTTTGACATATTCAGTCACGATTTTGACTAGTAGTAAATATAAAAGTTTTTTTAATCTATAGTTTACTTATTTTTTATCTATAAATGTCAATTATTATCTATGAATATTTGGTACGTGTTTCTAACTTTTGTTTTTTTGCAAGGTTGACTTAAAAATTTAATATTAAGCAAAACTATAAATCCTCAAATCCATAGTTGTAATTTTTAAAATGATCTTAATTCAATCTTGTTTCAGTCCTTATAACTATTATAAATACCTTAATCTGATAAGATCATAATCAAACACCTCTTAATTACTTTAGGTTCTAAAAAATGTATAAATATTTCAGTTTTTACATAGTTTTTAAAATCATTGTTAGGTAGTTATGATCTTGATTTACAGTTGTGATTTTGAACTAATAGTCACAATTTTGCCTTAGATTCTAGAAGTCTATTTAACTATATTATAATATCGCTTCTTGATATTGATGATTTTGAACTACTATCTATGATTTTGATAATCTATCTATGATTTTTATCATCTTAACTAGATGGTTATTGTCATGGTTTGCATAATTGCTTATTGCCATCTATGATTTTGACTTGTCATAATCACTTTTGACTCTTTTTATGCAATTTTGACTAACACTGATTGTGTATCTATGATTTTGATTATTATAGTAGTGATTTTTCATTTAGAATTACCCTTTGTTTGCATCAAAATTTGCCTTTTTGAGTTCCCTTTTTAGATCATTTTTGGTGAATTTTGAGTCATTTTGAGGGTATTGCAAGTCATAAATGACCCTATAAGGGGTGATGCCACTTAGGCCCACAAGGGGTGCTACCCCTTGACCCAATTAGGGGCTACTGCTCCTAGATGCTCATGTCCTGGCCCCTCATTCAAAGAGTTATAGTGAAAACCAACAATTTTTAAGTGTTTTTATTGAGACTTATTAAGACAAACATTTTATTTGGGGAAAATTTAGTGGTATTTTTGTCTCACTTAATTTTACCTATTAGTTTAAACTAACCACTTGTCTTTCAATTTGTGTTTCGACACATTTTTTCATCTTACATCTTGTCTTATAGGCTTCCCCTCAAGATTACCAAATTGAAACTACTAATCACTTACTTTGACACATGTTAAATATTTTTGGCATAAATCATATTATATAAATCTTTGTATATATCACACATAATTAATTAGTTAATCAACTTTTTATTTTCTTATCTATACTTAAGGGATACATTGGTGTATGTTATCATCTTTGTGTCTTAGAGGCAAGTCTCAAAGGATTAAAAATAAGTAATAAACCCTCCCCTTCTTTTTTTAAGGTTCAACATGATGTGTATTTGATCACCATGCACTTGCCATAATCATAGGGTTTGATGATGCAAATTTCATCACTACAAATTTACCCACACTCTATGTTCTAGTGGAGAATAAAAAAGAGGGATAGTTGTCATTAATCCAAGTGGCATATGCCAGATAGGATCCTATGAAGGTGAGGAGTTAACTCTCTAACCCAAGATTTAGATAGCACCCTATATGAAGTTGGTCCCCATGTACCTAGTGTATATTAGGGACACCCTTAGATAACCCATATAACCTAGAATAAGACCATCATCCATAAAAAATACTTATTTCTAGAGTCTATATCAGATCTTATAATGATATTTATGTGTAGATGGGGTTAAGAGGGTTTGGGATATTTCATAACAGGTCACCAGGCTATAGCCTCACTCACAAAGATATTAGATGGTACAGTCATCGAGTTACACTCCCAAGTTAGTCACTAATTATTAGATTGTGGCTTGTTAGCTTATATTGTGAATTATGGAGGCCTGTATTTTTTGCATCCCTTAAACCAAACATAACCTTATCCCCTATTCAAGCATAGTCCCTAGGTCAATCATCATCATCATCCCTTGTCCTAAACCTTATTATATCCCCATCTCATCTAATTCTAGTCACATTTTGACCTAATCATACCATATTTATACCTTAGTCTTAACCTTATCCATGTCATCCTTAGGGTCCTAGTCCAAACCTATTGCTCACCTTGTCTTAATCACAACACTCATCTCGACCTTATATAGCCCAATCACCTTATCCATCACCATATTCCTTACCTAGACAACCTAGTCATAATCAAAGTCCAACCCTTATTTACCTTATCAATATTAGTCATCATATCAATTTTGTAGCTATACTCTAGTCTTCATCTACATTGGCAAACAACTATTTACATAGTTGGGTCCTGATTTTAAGCTTGCTTGTGTCTAATCAAATTTGAGTCATACACATCATCTAATAATATCATATTATGTTATCAACCAATTTATCACATTTAATTTTAGTTGATCATCTTAGCCTTGAGATAATATAACTTCTCAAATCCAATCAACCCTAGCTGAAATCACATCTCTTGGACCAATCTAGACCCTTATCAAGTCCTAGAGCTTGTCATAGTTCACTTAGTAAAATCTAGTATAAATCAGTAAAATTTTAGATCACATACTAATTTGTTCTAATTTATCTTGTCTTACACCATCAAATATCACATTACATCAAAATATCCAATCAAACTTGAGATTAGACTAAGGAAAGTCTTATATCTAAATTTGTTCCACACATCCCATCTTCATCCCTTAATATTTCCATTCAATCCCTTGTACCTATTGATTAGGGCTAGTGAATCATGTCATCCATACTTTCTCTTATCTTGATCCATAACATCTAAACTAGATATGGTCAATACCTTGATTGGTAAATGCCTCATGACCAATAGGGATGTACTCCTTTCTCACCTCCTTAACATAAGAACTCCACATCCTAAATACTTTGAACAAATCCACCTAATATTACCTCTACTCTATACCCATCCATGTCAGTCTACTCCTAGCTAATATACCACCCAGTCCCATTAAAACCCTAAATCCATTGGTCTTAACCAATCACATACCCCTTCTTACACTATCAAAGGGAATCCTACCCTAGTACCACCTTTTAATATTAATGTACCCACCTAATTAGATCAACAACCATCTAATCTAATGTCTATTACTTCATCACCCAAGTCAAAAAGTAAAAATAGGCCATATACTCATATTCCTATATCCTTAAAAGTCCTCTTCCATCATTTTTTTGCTACTAACATGATGTTTTATCCACCCATATGTCATCTCAATCCTTCCAAGCATAATCCCTCTTAGTATAAAACCAACCACGAAGGTATACATCACCAAACCTAGAGTCATAACATTAATCAATGTTGCACCTTCAAAAACTATGTATAAGACCTCATCAACCATGGTGACATCGAAATCAAGAATGAATCAAATGGGTCTACATCTATTAGTGAGTAAGAATAGGTATGCCAAGATTCCAATCCTAATCATGATTGAGTCCTTCCCTTTCTAATTCAAGGTTAAGACACAAAGTCCATCTTCCATGGTCTACTTATCTTTGATAAGTTAATATATTGAAATTTATAAAAACTGATCCCCATGACACTTTGGTTAGTTTTTTCATGGTATCTCTCTTTACAAAAATCCTATTAAATGAGGTTTTGGACATTATTAGCAATCTTACTAATGGTGAAACTAAAATTTTAGTTAAAAATTGCATTAAATCTATATATTTAATATTTAAAGATTCTATCTATGAATAGATTGATGGTGTAGCCATGGGCTCCCCACTCTCTCTAATGGTTGCTAAAATTTACACAAAACACTTTGAAAACTTCACTTTTTCTATAGCTCCATTAAAACCCAAATAGTGGAAATGTTTCGTTGATGACACTAATGTTAGTTAGCCACATGGTAGAGAGAACCTTGAGTTGTTTCTTAAATTTCTTAATGGTATATCTTATCACATTAAATTCACTATGTAAGTTGAGGAAAATAATCATATACCTTTTTTAGATGTTTTATTTGTTAAAGATCAGAATGTTTCTCTTTCCCATCATTTCTAATGTAAGAATACCCACACAAATAGATACTTGCATGCTAATTATAATCAGCACCCTACACAAAAACTTGGTGTTATTAATACTTTAGTTACTCATGATACTAGAATTTTTGATAATAACCACCTTAATCAGGAGTTTGACCACCTCTCAAATGTTTTTATTGAAAATGGTTATGAGGATGGAAAGGTTAGACATATAATAAAAGGTGTACAAAAAATTTGTTAGCATAGGAAAGTTAAAGATGAGGAGACATATGTCAATATTACTCTACCCTATATCAAACGTACTATAGACAAATCAGAAAAAATCCTCAAAATAAAACACATTAAGGTTTCATTTTCTCCTCTTAACTTGATTGGGAATATGCTTGATAGGACCAAAGACCCATCTAATCCATTGTGTCACAATGGGTTTTATTTTATTCCATGTAGTTGTGGTTAAGTTTATATTGGTGAAAATGGTCATTCTATTCAAACATGGTTAAAAGAATATTGTGCCAATCTTTTACATAATTGTTTACATAAATCTACTCTTACAAAACATTGAAATAATACAGGGCATCATATTTGTATGGATGAGATAAAGGTTTTAGCTAAAGAATATTTCTATCTCAAAATAAAAATATGTGAATCCATCAAGAATGAAAAGTACCTTAATAAATTAAATAGGGATGATGGTTGAAAACTCAGCAATATGTGGAAACTTGTTTTAAGACTTCTTAAAATTTAAAAATGAAATTAAATATTTAGTTTCTTCCCTTGGCCGACTTGTATTTTGGTATTATTAGTTGGTATGTTGATATTTTATGTATTTATGTGGATTCATTGACTTATATTCTTAAACAAAATCTATCTCCTAAGGCTGGGCATAGTCTGAGGCCCAAAATGTTGAGTTTGGCTCTATTCTTTAATGCATTTTTTTGGTCTCTTTTCAAAGACCTCCATCAATGATGAGTCTATTTTCCATGAGCCTAGTCATTCCATCTCTAACAATAATTTATTCCATGGCCCTATCTTTGGAAAACCCATTTTATTTCCATCATCCATTACCTTCCCATCATATCAAAGGCCCCATTTTGAGAGGTCTCTTGTGGATAAGTAATCCTGTACTATCAGCATTACATCATATACTTTAGAGTATCTACATCAGGATCATGTTCAAAACTAGTAGCTAAATTAGATTCTTCATCATAATTATCATCCATCATAGATATTATAACTCATGATGGCATTTACCTATTTGAGAATACCCCCAATCTAGATGTTAACCAATAATAAGGAATATCTTTTGATCTTATCCAAGATGATAAAGATATAATAGAGTTATTACAACCTTTATCAGTCAAGGAATCTAATCCTACCTCAGATGCATGTCCTATAGATAGTCTTAGTGATTTTTTTGTTGATCTTGAGGATATTTTCTCCAATGTCAATTGGATTTCCTAAGAACCCCTATGAGGATACCCATGCTTCCCCATAACCACTCATTGATCTCATCCTACCATCTCCCACACCTTCATCCATCATAGCCTTTTATTCCCATCAATGATCATTTAATCACCTCCCTCCATAGGTAAAAACATGAATATATATCATTGGATCCTTCCTTGAGTAAACATAACATGTATTGAATATACAAAATTCCAATACGATATTAAAAAAGTCATGCATATCGATCAAATCACCTTTGATCCAACAAGTCATAATCAATACAATTCAAATCATCATCCTAATCAAAAAATGTCTTCCCATAGTGAAACCCTCTTTGAGTGACTAGGAGACCATCAAAGTCAAATTAATAATCATCTAAGTCAAATGTTAGTCTCCTCTAGTGAAGCCCAAAGTCAGGAACTAGGGGGTAGTTGAGATATAATCAATTCTAAAAATTAAAAAAATGTCAAAAGTAGTATCAAGATGGCTGATAATCCTTCAATTAATTAGATCAAATATAAACTACAATTTCAAAGTGTCTTGGATCTATTAAAGTCTTTTATCATATGACACCAATAAAATATGGAATACCTAACATTTATAATGGTGTATGTGATTGCTAGTCCCACTTCCCAATCACCCATCACACATCCTATAATCCATTCAAAACCTATACATCACCATCAAATTGAAACCATAAATCCATCCATTCCACACCTAACAAAGCCAAGAAACATTGTCTCTTTTAAGGGTGATGAAAACACCTATTCTAGATGTCTAGATGGATCTCACTCAAAAATAAGTGAAGGTCACAAGGATATCACTGAACCCATCATTGACAACATGATCCTAGTATCACATATTTTCAAAATAGGTGTTGGATAAAGATCAATAAAATGTCTGAATTCTTGCATCTTGCACCCATCGCCAATAAATTGAGATGCCATAAGTTTTGAAAAAATCATTCATCTAATGGTGAGAACCAGTATTATGAAGCCTTAGGAAAGTACCATGATGAAAAGTAATGTTTAGCATCATGGTAAATTATTTTATTATCTATATTTTTCCTCAACACTTGGGGAAAAAATCTATCCCTAGTGAATGCCATCCATGTCATCACGCATCATCTGCCATCATATTATGTCTATCCCTTTTTCTAGTCTTGACCTTCGTAAAGGATGTGGAAGATGTCTTGAGAAATGTTTTATAATAATCTTGGCATATCATCCAATGGACACTTAGGTAACTAGATATTTGGTTCCTTCAAAATGTGGTCATCAAAGATCCCAAGTCCATTCTTTCTTGGTATTCATTGCCTTTTCATCATCACCCTCATCCTTTTGTCATCCCATTTATCATTCCATCTATCCTTATCCTAGTTTCTAGGCTTGGTATTCCCTTTGTTAGTAACCCAATTTTTATAGTGTACATATATATTCTCAAAATACATAAAAATAAAAATATTCTAAAAGAACCTAAAAATTATAAAATCCACAAAATCCTAAAACATCTCAATCATCTCTTCATATGTTATCTTGTCATATATCATAAATATCCCATTTATTCTATCTAATGTCTTATCTATCTTATCATCCTATATTTTCTTATTTACTATTGGTTTTATCATTTTGTCATCTTGTTTTATTCTATGTCCTAATCTTGGCATCCAAGTTCTTATCCATAACCTTGTCCTAATCCAAGTCACTAGTCTACTCCAACTACATACCCTTTTCCAGGTCTATAACATTAATCAAAATTTAGATCATTATGACCAACTTAGTCCAACTCATCACATGCTCAATCATCCCATCAACTCTCAGCAAGATAATATATAAGAAAATAATCATAACATATCCCTATGTAGATAAATGTGTATGTTATTTGTATGCTCTGTGTTTTTTGACTTGTTTACATGTCTTTTATCATGTATATATCTACATATGTTTGTTTGATTGTCTATGTTTATTTTTACTTTAGTTAGTCTTGCATCATATCTCTTTCATGAAGGGTGTAATGAATGAATATGCTATGATGTATCCAAAAATATATGATAATGCTTTTGGGTGCCTTATACAAAGATCATCATTTTCCCATTTTATCCTTATTCACTTTGGTACAACTTCCTCTTGGTCATACTTATATCATGGGGCATACTACTTAGTGTTATATTTACATTAGATTTCTTAGACCATGATGAAACTTATTACAATAATGAAGGATTGATAGTAGATCACACATCATTTCTCCTATTCTCTATCACCTACTTAATTATTTAATATTTTTTATCCCATCATCAATTTGATCATCTAGGTCCAATCATCTAACCCAACCATAAGTCATAACATCTAACATATCCCATTATTTATCCTAATCCTCTATATTCATGTCTAACATTTGAGTTGTATCCTCTATCTAACAACCAACATATCTAACAATAATTTTCATCCTCCTCTAGTTTAACTTATCATCTATCATCTAATTTGAACTACATTGGCTTGTGGCATTTCCAAACTATGTAGGAATTACTTAGTCACATACCATCTCTAAGTTCATCTCAGACACTCTCTCCTTTTTCCCCATAATTCATCATCACATCTATATTGTCCCTCATCATCCACAAGTATTTCATTAGTCAAATTCTTGAGCTATAATATCAATCAATCTATTGATCAATCACCATACCAAAAATCATCTCCCTAATTTTTTTCATTAATAACCCACACCTATCAATTGGGCCCAACAAATCATATTTATCCTTTCTTCTATCAGCCATCCATTATCACTGATTAGTCAATTCATCATTTAAATGTTATAGTTTCCTCCTTAAATTATGGTATGACTAGGACCATAACTTTAGTATCATCTCTTGATCCTTTGCATGTGTCCTTACTAGGGCCATAATTTATATTAATCACATTATGGCTCATTAATTTGATACATTATATTCCAATTATTCCTCTTTGTCTTTTGGTCACTCGATCATATTTTTTCTTCTCTCTCATCTCCTTCATCATATCACTCAACTTCAGCTTTGAGTTACACTCATTATTAATCTTATCAATTCATTATCTTATTTTATCCCAATGCTCTCCCAACATGCATCCTTGATTTGGATAAGTCAAAATCCCATGGTCTTTATCATCTTCGTATACAACTCTCTCTAGAATGTGTCCTTGCATAGGATACATTGAAATCTTATGACCTTTTATCTTATCATAGGTATTTACTAGAGGCATAATAAAAATGTATCTCACTTCACATGTCAATTTCATAATATTCTTCATCAATCCCATATATTGCATCCCATCCCCTTATAAATTCATCCATCATGTCCCTCATTTCTTCTTTCGAGTGGTGATCTGACTCCTTCCCTACATGTCCCCTCGAAGGGTCATCATGTGTCCATTAACTTAGTAACATTATTTGAAATAGAATTACTCCTTCCACTTCATCCATTCATAAATCCATTTCAAATAGGGGAAAATGTATGCACTTAAATTTTCTCACTTCATTACTAACATCACTAATTTTATCTATTTCCATCTAATTTGTCCTAATATCATATTATCCTAATCCTAATCTAATATGTCTAATATATCCCCAATCCTAAACTATCCTTATAACATCCCATGCCTAATTATTTCACATAAATCCCCATTATCCACTAATAAATCTTTTTTTATCTAATATTTGAGAATTTTAAATTTCCTTACACCTACCCTTGCCGAGGTGTAGCCTTTCCTACAAGCCTAATACATAATCACCTAACACTTGTCTAATAAATTCATCTAACCACCTTCTAGTCTTTGTTAGATCCTAGTGGATTTTATAATTCTACAATTCCATAATCCTCCCCTATTCTCTCCTTTTTCTCTAGAAACCTCTAAATCTAGAAGCTTCTTGAGAATTTTTAATTCCCATTTATTCCCCCCCACTCCTTATATTTAAACCATGATACCTCCATCCAATGGGTCAATGATTTTCAATGCTAAATCTATGATATTAGAGCTTATATAACAAATATTTTCAACACTATCTTGTTATCAAATTTCTCAATTGTCAAGCTATCATCATCCATTAATGGTGTAAAATAATATGATTTTATGGTAAAAATATTCCATTTATAATATTTAATATTTTTGTTTGAATCTTGATTGGGAAAATTTGGATTTAGATTAGAATGTGTTTTAAAATTCTCATTTTATTTCATTTTGATCTAATGATTCCCAATTTTGAAGGGTATGGGTAATTTGAGTTGCTTTTAGTGTATAATTTCATAATTTAATCAATTTCTCAAATTTATCATTTCCCAATAGTGGTGAAGAAAAATATTAAATCTATCATATCTTCTCCATAAGAGACCATTTATCATTTTTTAAAAGTGCATGTTGTATCCAACTCCTCACATATGTGCAAAAAAATAAAAGATAAAAAATATTTATGTCCAACTTTTGCATGGATCTATGAACTCCTCATAAGGATTTTTAGTGCTACAAGTTTGTGACATTTCCTACCATGTAGAGACTCTTTCAGTATATCCATATGCTAACACATCACCTTAATACATATTGTAAAGTCTTATTTTTCCATGCAACATCTTATAAAAACTAAACCTTGTGGAATTTTACATCACTCACCCACCGTCATAGTATCTACCACAATACTACAAGATTATACATAATACTATGTAAGTCCCTTAAATTAAATAATAGTATCCATACTCATATTCAATATGTGAACTCAATACAGTTGTGTGACATGCTAGGTATCACTTTATAGGGATGAACCATGTCAAATAACTTTTATCAACATTTCATAAATATAAGTAAAACTACCACACTTTTAAGAAGACCAAGCATTACTAGAGTAGAAGATGAACTAAATTCTCTTTTGTAACTATCATGTGTTGTAATTACCTTATTATAATAATGTATATATTGTAATCATCTAACTTTTAACAAATGAAAGGTAATATAATTCACACAAATAGATAGGATAATGCTAGCATGCTTTGAGTATCTAGCATATCACACACATCTATAATTAATCTAGACAAACTAGAGGAAGTGTTACCCCTTCTCATCATAGAAAATTGCATTCTAAACCTTACTACACATTGCACACATTTATTATTTTCACTATTATTTACATTGAATAGACTTTGGATTATTTTTCAACTATTTTTGCATTTAAATATATGTATGGTTTACTTTTTTTTAGTTATCCCCCACACATTCTATAACATGTAACTTTTTATAAAGCACAAGATTATCCACTGCATTGGCATATTGGGCCTCATGGTTCAGATCATTGGTATTAAAGGAAGACATTTAATATTCTTGTAAACATGTAAATACAACATGAGAAATAATGAATACAAGTTGATTTAATTTTGGTATACATAATACTATGTAAGCCTCTTAAATTGAATAATAGTATGCATACTCATATTCCACATGTGAACTTAATACAATTGTGTGGCATGCTAGATATCACTTTATAGGGATGAACCATGTCAAAGAAATTTTTATCAAAATTTCATAACTAGAAGTAAAACTACCACACTTTTAAGAAGACCAAGCATTACTAGAGTAGAAGATGAATTGAATTCTCTTTTATAACTATCATGTGTTGTAATTGCCTTATTATAATAATGTATATATTGTAATCATCTAAATTTTAACAAATGAAAGATAATATATATCACACAAATAGATAGGATAATGCTAGCATGATTTGAGTATCTAGCATATCACACACATCTGTAATTAATCAGAATAAACTAGAGGAAGTGTTACCCCTTCTCATCATAGAAAATTGTATTCCAAACCTTACTACACATTGCACACATTTATAATTTTCCCTATTATTTACATTGAATAGACTTTGAATTATTTTTAAACTATTTTTCCATTTAAATATATGTATGGTTTACTTTTTTATAGTTATCCCCCACACATTCTATAACATGTAACTTTTTATAAAGCACAAGATTATCCACTACATTGGCATATTGGGCCTCATCATTCAGATCATTGGTATCAAAGGAAGACATTTCATATTCTTGTAAACATGCAAGTACAATATGAGAAATAATGAATACAAGTTGATTTAATTTTAGAGTGTCTATAATAACATTTTAACAATAGAAATATAGATGATTGATAGACAACATCCCCTGAGTAATCCAAAACATGCATAAGTTCATTTGGGATGTCCTTGAAGAGAAAATCAATGAAAATTTTGGATAATTTCATGAAATGTTAGTACAAGTCAGTCCATAAGCCACCCATTTTTTGAATGGACTTCTCATCCATATTTTTAACAATAAATCCATTTTAATGTGTACGCCAATCTATACATTTCAGTGTTTGAAAGCAACATCAATACCATAAAATTATAAAGTTGGACTTGGCACTTATGTATTAGTCAATCATTTTAATGACATAGAGAAGATCACCTTTAATTTATTGACTATGTCCATTTCACTATCCCACTAGTTGGAAACCTTCAACATGTAATGTGAGAAATAATTTAATCCCATTGAGATCTGGAATTTAGTTTTTGACGCCTTCAAGGATGAAAATTACACCCTTAATTATTATTACTATGAACAATTCAAGTTTTATTATATTTTAAAATGTAAATATTAAGTACTTAAATTTTATACCGTGTTCCATGACTACATTACATGGGGACTTGACAGAGTAACATAAGGTTTTGAAGTATATCAGTGACCTCTCACCTAACCTCTCACCTAATTCTCCCAAAAAGGCATGGTTCTTGATTTCTAATAAATTTAGGAAATAAAAATTTAACTATATGAATATAAAATCAAAGGAAAATATGAATCATAAATTTTCCTCTTCATCTAACATCATGTGAAAGATCTAGCTTGTAGACAAAGAACAATCTAAAAAATTTAGGCATAAATAGAACATGCCACATAAGGGAGAGTAACCTAAGAAGGATACAAAAAAACAAAAGATCCAAACATATTCTAAATAAGATAAATGAAAAAATAAAAAAATAAAATTGGTACCACCAACACTATACAATCTCACATAATAATTTTAAAATTTATTCATAACAATCCTTGATTGAGTCTACATTAAGTCTTGTGAAAGTGAGTGAAATTTATCCACATGCAAAGTTTTGAGTGCCAATACAACTTCAATAGGCACCTATGAGAATAGATATTATCTCTTCCATTTGGGATAATGGTCAGACTCTTTATGTCATCCTTGACATTATAACCCAAAAGAACATCATTATGCAAGCTACAACCCAATGTATAGGTGTTACCACTAAATAAAACCCTAAACCATACTCTTTATAATGGATTTAGTAGGGTGAGGATATCGAGGTCTCAAAATAATGCACTTTCCAATATATATTTAGTCCTATGGGAGATGTATTGACTTGTTATGTCATGCCACTAGAGGTATGTGATATCTTTCTCGATAGGTCATATTTGATTGTTAAGATGTTACATATCAAGGAAAGCAACATCATTATAAATTTTATGTAAAATATCACTTATTCAACCTATTTGTGTCCTTTGAATTGAATTTTCACTTTTAGGGAATCATGAATCCATGGGATGTTTAGGAGGATTTACATAAAATATTCCAAAAGCACAATAATATGTGGGCAAGGAAAATGATATTAGTGTACCTAGTTTATAAATATATCCTTGAATTGAGTATTTCATTACTCAAGTTAAGCTTTTGATACTTGTTTATTAAAGAGTTAATAATATGACTAACAAAATAATCATGAGTATTTTGTAAAAAATGGGTCATCCTATCTCACTCTTCATCTAAAATCTCTATAAAAAATAAGCATCATTGGACACAACACATGTGGTACCAAACTTTGATATGTGCTACAAGAAATTTTAGAGAGAAAAATTGAATTTAATTTTCACTAGTGACATATAATCTAGATATTATAAGTAGTAGGAAATGTGAAGTCTCACCCTAATCTAACAAAGGGAAAATTACTTGCTAAAGGAAAAGGTAAAGAAAACATTATCTTAAAGGAAATCAATTGACCCAACAAAACCCTATATTATCAAGATAAAAGAAAAGATAAATTTCATGCATCCATGATAAAATATTAAATTTCACTAAAATGATATGTTTGGAAGCTATGATGAAGAAAATGAATATCCCCACCTTTGAAGAAGGAACCAATGTGGTCTACATCCTAGAACATCATAAACCATAATACTCCACACTATTATATCTTTTGTATATTCATTTATCTAATGAAACAACATCTATCAACCCCTTTATGAGCTTTTTTCATCACCTATGCTCTTTCATTTTCTAAAGTGACCCTCTAGATGATGCCAAATTTTAAAACTTGTAAAGGAATTCATTAATAATACTGAATGGTAAGTCTCTTTTGACTGGTTATTTATTTTCATGCACTATAGTTTTCTAGGAATATACCATGATAAAAAAAAATTATTATCTCTTCTAATTATTCTATAATCATAGTTACCCTAAACAAATGCACATATGAAGAATCTAGATGCAAACTCTTAATCTCATCACCTATTTTAATATGGTTGAGATGGCTTGGCCCTACCTACTTCCATATTAATACCACATTAATTTTGAATTGATATTCTTGAAAAATCATTAATAATTTTTTATTATTACTCATAATAATAGCTTTTTCACCAAGTATCACAAACCTTGTGATATGTGAAAAATTAAAATGGTGTAGCCAATCAGTAATGTCAAATTTTTTAAAAGTGTGAACATAATTTAAAAAGCTTAAAATTTCATTGTGATATATATATTTTTAAAAATAGATAACTTGTGACTTGTAAAATGACTTGAATGATCCAAATCTCCTTCTTATGGCTACATAACTACAAATCCATTATTAACCTAGATGCATCCACATGAACATGTAATTTTTTAAATATAGTTTATAAAAATGATAATTGGACCCATGAACAATCATTTCTCCAAGTATGTGAATGTATTGTGGCATTTTTGGGTACTTTCAAAAATTTAATTATTATAGAACAATTTATCCATAGGTGTTGCAATTTTTTCATATCCATAAATGAATTTTTAATAGTATCCTATGTGGCCCAAACATGATCAAAATTCATATGGATTACTTGGTGGCCTCGACCTTGTGATGGTTTTGATATTAGATTGATTGAAATAAAAACCTTAATTACACACCACATAGTTTAGGATCATGACAAATGATGTGAAGAACAAATAATTTTTTAATTTTAATGTGATTTACAACACTCAACACCTTTCTATCACCAATAATAGCTTCAAAAAGTTTTATTTAAAATATTATAATATTTGAAAATCATCCAAATAATAAGAGTTTTCCAGAATTAGACATCTAAGATCAGTGACTATAGAGTGAAAACACACAATTATTTAATCAAGAAATCTAGAAGAGATCAAAAATTGAACACAATGTATTAAATAATAGAGATTAACTGCTTATACAAAGAAATGAAGTTCACAACTCTCAAGGCTATCATAGCTCAAAACTAGGAATATTAATGAATCTGGGCTCACTAAATGAAGAACATAAAGGGAGAGAAGTATTTATAGGTTGGAGAGATAGTGAAACCCCACATTTTAGTGAATGTGGTACTAATATTCTGAAATAGTCTTTAGAGCCCTAAACAATCTAATATAGTTGTGTAGCCAAAACTCATAAGAAAAATATCTACACCAATATCTCCCCATATGCACAACTTAGGTAGGTGATGATACAAAAAATGGGTGCTGACAACAAGGCCTGATGAGGTACCCATGCAAAATGCAATCTCTCATAAAGTAGAGAAAGGGACAAAACCTATAGGAAAGACTCCCCCAAAAACAAAATAAAATAAGAAGAGGAGACTAAAATACCCCCTAGAAGAAGATGTTGAAGTAATTAGTACTCCAAGTATACCTCATAAGATGATAAAGTTCAATGATGAGATCCTCTACCTAAAGACTGGAGAAGCTCCATTTGCATCAAACAATGTTTCTTCCCTTTGGCAAAGGAAGAACCTAATGCATGTACTAAAATTCTACTCATTCCATAATGGAAGATGAAGGCAACAATATGAAGATCTCTGAATGTGGTCTAAATCATATCTATGGCATAAGTCTAGCAAGAATGTGTGTAAAATCTAAAATTAATACCATTGAAGTAAACCAATCAAAAGAATGACATGGAAAATTCATTAAAAGAATGTGCATGTGAAGAGTGGATCATGACTCACCAACTAAAGAAAAAAATTATATAGGAAGAGATGAGTCATTAATGCTCACAATAGGTGTACTCATATTGTAAATAGTGGAGTCCTCTGAAATGCAAGTTTGTGAAGGCTCTAAAAGAGCATAAATTAAAATAAGAATGGAAGTATAATATGAAATAAGACATTTGAGGTCTAGTATAATCTCATCCTATAGTAGAGACTCAATAAAAATAAGATCTCTATCCACCATGGATGTATCACTCCAAGAAATAAAATCAGGAGGTGAGAGTAAAATTGTCTTTAAAGAGATGATAGGTAGTGGAGAAGGTGTGATGTAAGTCTCAATTAGATCACTAAAAAGACTCTAAAGAGTGATCAAAATAGTTGAGGGACACTCTATGTCCTCTACATGGTGGTGTGAATCCCATGAAATGTGTATCAACAAGTGACCATAAACATAGTCACATGAGTTGGCCCATTCATTATTTTGAGATGGGTAAATAGGATCAGGAATCTATCCATATAAAAATGGAATAAGTTCCCTATCCATGAGTGAACATTATATATAAGCATGCCATGAAGCATAATTATCCTTTCTAAAAAAGATCACTGAATATGAAACAACTCTCTCACCTAGAATAATAGTGCACACTCTAGAGATGGAATTTAGACTAATCTAAAAATGAGTCCAATAAAATGAGATAAACATGTGCATAAGTGATAATGCACACTCAAATAGACATCATGATCTGCTGATAATGTGTCTAGGAATACAAGATCAATCTGTGCAAGTAGTCACTAAATGGGCATAGGTAATAGTTAGAAAAAATGAATTTGCACATGAGATAATGTAGAGCCCACAACAAAACTTCCCAAGACAATCAATAGTTACCCCCTATGTTTGAAATAAAAAGTCAATGCCCAATTTGAGGACATTAGACTAAACTAACAATATGTCCAGATAGGTACAAGTAAATAATGCACAAGTGATAATTCATGTCTCAACAAATGGATGGTAGACTTAGCTAAAAATAAATACATGATAATTTGTAATTAGTGAAATTTACCAAATTAGTACACATGAAATGCAAACAATCCAAACAGAAAGATGTCAAACTATAGCGATAATGTGTCTATGTGAGGAGAAGTAAATGTCTGAACTAGAGAAGTAACCCCCCCCCCCCCAAATTTTGGCACTTTATAATTCAATGCATTTTATAATAAAATGGGCTAGCTATGTAGGAAATTGAAAAATACACACTTTTTTAAAAGATGACACTCAATTTGGAATTACCATTTGCAATATATTAACAAAATAAATTCCCATCAATAGCTCAATTTTAATAAAAAATGCACTAAATGATTAAAATACCCTTGATGTTAAGGGGATACCTAGCCTTCCAACCAGTCATTGAAATTGGCTCAGAGTCAAGAATAAAGTGGCTTGGTCTTTTGAAAGGGATTCAGACTCTTGCCAATCTTGGCCTTGACTTCATCTTTGTCAAGCAAAGATACAAGGCTTAAAAGACTCAAAATTTTCTCTCTTTTAAATATTTTCTAATTATTTACTTTTCAACATACTAAATGATGTTTTATAAATTTAATAAAGTCAATAAAGGCATAAAAATTGTGAAGAGAAAATACCAATCAAGAGATGAAGGCTGGGCATGGGCCCACCAAGGAGGAAGGGCACCTAAAAAGGGATGCCAAGTGCAAAAGATAGAGTAAAAGCTACTCAAAATGGGTAAATCCAATGCCAATAGTAGTTGAAATATCTCAATCATCTTAGAATCCAATGCCCAATAGCTAAAATTGGTCCTTTTCTCCTTCAATGTAAGTCATATCATAATGAATAGTAGAATAACCAATGCAAAGTGTCAAAATGTGACACCAATGCTGAAAAAAATGTTAAAACAATAAAGAAAGATTCCAATCTTAAATTTTGAACCCCTATCTCTTATCCAATGCTAGGTGATAACGTATGGATATAAAAATTTCAAATCTAGATCAGATTTCTAATGCCTTTCTTAGTAGACAAAGGATGTCAAATTTGGATGGATTATGCCAAAACCAAAAAGGATGATGCCACTACTAGAAAAAAAAATTGAAATAGAAAAGGATGCCAAGATTTGTAAATAGGATGTTAGGTGCTAGATCTCAACAACAACAAATCATATCATAATGAAGTTAGGCACATCACCAAGATTTGGAAAAGAAATGAAGAAAAGAGATGCCAAGCTTGGAAACTCAATGTTGCCAAAGGATCTTTCTTTCTCATGCCACTTTTTCTACATCCAACACTACAAGATCCATGCCAAAAGGAGATGACAAAAATAGGTTTTTTATCTTTGTTTCAAAGATGTAAATAATTTTTTGAGGGGCATATCTCTAACAAAGAATCTCCAATGCATGCAGATGCAAGAAAACCAAGAAATAATAACTTGTCTCACAAAATCTACAATGCAGGTCTGAAACAAAAGAGAAACATGTAGAATTAGGATGTCCTTTGCAAAGCTCATATCTAAAAAATATCTCAATGCCATTCCCCTTCAAAGTAGATTATGATAAAGATTTTAATCTATGTAATAGTTCAAACACCTTTTTCATTATAGATCTAGTTCAAGGAAAAAGAGCAAGAAAAGACTGTCAATGGAGAGAATGACACCAAGAATAATGTTTGGCACTCTTTTCAATGCCTCTCTTCACTAGCAATCATATTTTTTCCTCCTTTACAGAACCATGTCAAATCATAAAACAAAAAAATGATGTAATAAAATAGAAAGTACCAAGATGAAGGAGAAAATCAATGTTTTTTTTCAACACCTATCCTTGCCAAGCTAAAAAGAATAGATCCAAAGTAGAGTTCTCTAAAAAAACTTTTAGATCTAAAATATCTCAACAATTTCTATGAGATAATAATAAATCTTAGAATATAAAATAGAATATCTACTCAAGCTTTCAATAATGAACGGTAAAAAATAATGATGTTTAATACAAGAAACATAGATCTTTGATACCATAAAATAGTTGTCTAGAATCAGACATCCAAGATCGGTGACTAAAAAGTGAACACACACAACTATTGAATCAATAAATCTAGAAGAGAACAAAAATTGAACTCAATGTATTCAATAATAGAGATGAATTGCTTATATAAAGAGATGAAGTTCATATTTCTTAAAGCTATCACAACTCACAACTAAAAATCTTAATGAATCTAGGCTCATTGAATTAAGAATACAAAGGGAAAGAGGTATTTATAGGTTGGATAGATAGTGAAACCCCACATTATAATTAATGTGTTGCTAATCTTCCTAAATAACCTCTAGAACCCTAAGCAAGCTAATGTATCTATGTAGCCAAAACCCATAGGAAAAATGCCTACACCAACAAAAAATACTCTAAAAATTTTTGGATGATATATTTAAAGTTAATAACCATGCCTTTAGAACATATTTCTCTCACATTTTTCATACTTAATGACATTACCTAGTGGATAAAGGATTCACGTGTTTTTGTGAAGTTTATTTTCTTAATCTTTATTGTGATGTAAATCTAATGGTAGCCACTAAAACCATTCATGAAGGACTATACATCATATCCTGTAATGGATTATAGTACATCATCAATGAATATTAAAATAAATTTGTCATTTATAAAAATATCATTGAGTCTATCATAGTCCTCACATATTCCTATCTCCCTTATTTAACTTAGTTGTATTATCATCAATGTTATATTTATATCATATAATATACCTGAGCTTTCACCATATGATCCATATCCTATTTTACCTTCATTTTCATGTTGGGGTTCAATTGGTAAGGCCATGTTTTGATCATCTATGTGCATTTAGTGAGCTCAATATGTATTTATCCTAATGAAGGGTCTATATCCTTAACCTCATTTAATTTAGTGGGAAATACATCTTAATAATCTCATAGTAGTTGTACAATATCTAAAATATATTATTACGTCTAGTAGTACCCAATGGGCACCATCTTAAACAATTATTGTATACCAATTTTATCCATCCTTTTTTTTAAAGGTTCTTTATATTTTTTAATTTCCATTAGCCTTTGTGGAATCCAAAAAATCTCACTAATCTATTAGTTATTTGATGTTCAAATTTCACAACTTTTCTTCTTATTCCTTGCCTACATATTTATTTTTAGGAACATAGAAAATCTTAAGGCTTGACAAGATCATTCAAGATAATTGTAACTTCCCTTTCCTCTTTCAAAAGTTAGATCTGATATTTAACAAATTCATAATCATAGTCTTCATCCTCCACTAATTTTTTCTTTTTGTGACTTATGGTTCTTTTTCTTAAACCCCATTTGATAGCCACATATTTCCTTTTTATCATTCCTTGTAAAGTTTTTATACTCTTAGCACAATTGTTAATATAACTTTGTTGATATTAACCACTTTTTGGACAAAATTTCACCATTCGTAATTATTAGACTACCCTTCAACTTTGAATTATCATCCCTAAGTTGGCAGAACTCTTGGAAAAGTCTCCATTACTCCATTTATGACTAATTGTCCTTAGTTTGTGTATAAGAAGCCCTATTTATTTGATATTGGATGGAGTCAATTTTATCTTTGATATGTTATTATTGATAAAGAACCACATTTAAATTTTTAACTATAAATTAGACTCATTCTCTATGAACTATACCCTACTTTGAATCTCCTCAGTATTAACCATATTTGTTGTAGTATTTTGGTTTTCCATAACATCATAAAGAGGGGGGTTGTGGATGTTTGTTTGATATGCATAATTATCCATGTGCATGGTTTCATACACATTATTATTTTCCTCCTCTTTATCCATAATTTTAATTACTTTTCCTTTCACATTAATCTATTTTTTATCCTCCTCTCTTGGGGACTTACTTTGCAAACTAGGTTTTTTCCTTTTTTAAGAACTAGTATTTGTGTTTAGCTTCCTCCTACCTAGTTTATCCTATATGTCCTTGTAATTATAAACCACATTCTGATATCCATTTTATTTTCCTCATTATTTATAACTTACCATAATAATTTTGATCTTAATGGATATTGGTCCTTGCATGGGCCTATTACCCATGACCAAAGGAGGGAGATAAAGACAACACTTTTTCTCCTTGTACTTATCTTTTAGGGCATCAATTACAAGGTCAAATTTCACCAGATAAATTTTTTGTTAAGAATTTTGGGCAAACAAATATATGAGAGCATCATGAATGGGGATTTCCCCCTTTCTTAATTGAACTTGGGAAGAGAAACTCTTGAAACACCCTTTTAAAGGTAATGTATTTAATGATAAAATATTCCCTCCCCCTAGGATTTGGCAAGGAAGTATTAAGTATTCCATATTTAAACTAATGGATGGGCTCATTTCATTTTAAGAATAAATTTATTTATTCATTTTTGTTTTGTCTATATTTAAATATCTTCCTTACTTCCAATTACATGATAGTGACACTAACAATGCTTTCCTTAGAGATTTCCATAATAATGCCTCTCAAGGTAACCGGCATCACCTTCCAAGCCCTATCAAAACCAACTAAAAACATAGTATAATACCCTTTAATTTGTTTAATATAATTATTCAAACCACATTTTATACATATATGCCAAAATGTTTGATTTATTCTATCTCCCTTAGAAGAGGAGGGCTCGGGTCCTAACTTTATCTCCTCCCATTGCACTGATATTAAGGTAATAAAACATTCTAGATGAATGGGAAAACCTTATTAAAAGATGAGGTCTTGAAAAAAAATAAAAATTGGGGAGAAAATAAAAAATGGAAGTAAAAAATTCCTTTATTCATGTGAAATGACAAGATTGCTAAATAAATATGGTTCCCCCTAATCAGATAATATTACATTCCCACCATAAATTTGGCATTGCCAAATTATGGAAAACTCATGTGTTGTAGTTACTTATCATGAAATGAATCATTTCCCTGATCATTCTAACATACCTAACCATAGGTAGATTATAAATATAAATGATTTCACTTTTTGGTAGAGAGTGTGGAGCTATAATCATCCTTTCATTGATCTTTAAACTCAAAAAACACCCATCTAGGGAAATGATGATTTTTTTTAACTAAGGGAAATCATGAGCCCACAGATATTTAAAATTATGTTTTAGATTCTTCCTTAAGGATTTTGATGATTAAATAGGGAATATCATCATAATTTACCCATTTAACATTGCTTTATTTGGTGACCCTAACATTGGCAAACCAATTTTCAGATTTTTTCCTTCCCTATAGATATGGTTAATAGAAAACTCTTCAAAAGTCTAGAGTAAACTCAGACATTATTCACCAATTTTATGATATTTTAACTAGGATTATTTATTCTAAAAAAATATTTTATGGTATTTATGGATATCCATTCAATTTCTATATGTCTTAGGTTTAGGTCCTTGACCAATTAAATTACCCACAATTTTTATTGATTTCAATAAGTGATTAGAGTGAATCCATGTGGTCCTACATAAAATATCATAAAGGATCCATTGTTATCTCAGATCACCCATCCACCACTAAAATGACCCAGGATACCTTTTGAATTACCATCAAATTAATTTTAAACCATAGTGGGAGTGGGAAAGTCCAAGTGATCAATTTTATGTCCATCTTTATACCTCCTACTATTTCATCCTTCATTGTTCAAAGGACCCACCTAATATAAATGTCTCATTGATAGCATCCATATATTTTATCACAACAAAGAATGCAAATTTTATAATTTTGAAATATACTTAGACTCCTCTAATAGCAAACAACCCAAAACAAATGGGGTAAAGCTAGCTTCCAAATATTTTTAAGATGGGAACTTGAAAAGGGAGGGAGCCACTAAAAAATAAAATTAAAGGTGGAATTAAGTATTGGCCAAGAGACTTCAAATAAGGTAAGGATGTATTCAAGAATTCTACTTGCAAAAGTTCATATAAAAAAGAAGTGGTGAACAAATTCAACTTCACTTTCATAGAGGGCACACATATTTGGCATTATAAAACATCTATTAATTAAATTTTTGATAGTAAAGATTTTATTTTTAGTAACTAACCAAAATAATAGGTTAAATTTTGGGAAAAAAACCATTTCCCAAATGATATTCCATGGGATCTCATCTAAACTTGAGTTTAGATCCAAATTATACCATGTTTTAACACTACAATTCCCATCCTTTGAGACTGACAAGTGTAATTCATCTTCTACATGGATTTGGATTATCATTATTATGATAGTTTCACGTTAGTTTCCTAAAATATGTAATTTATTTAAAAATAACGTAATGCAATAGGTTAAATCTCTTTATGATAAACTTAAGGAATATATTAATAATGAAGAAATCTTAGCTCTCCTTAGTGATACATATTATATGAATATTCAATCTAGTATGCTTGTGGTTAATAGTTTAAGGAAAATGGAATGTCTGAATAATTTTTTCCCTCCTCATCCCCCTCAAACTCAACATATTTATAGTCACCATCCATCCCCCATTATTCACCCTAGGCTTATATTATACATTGAGTTCCATATTATCACAATACATAGAGGGAGGATGCCCCATCGTATGTGACAAAATGGTTGTAGAAAAAAATGTTCCTCCTAATCAAAATCCACCTCCAAGAGTGCCAAATAGTATAAAAAAAATATTATGATATCATATATCAACTTAAGAAAACACAAACAAATATCTCCATAATAGAGTTTCTAAAGTGGTATACTATCTACATGGATATGATATATGCAACATTAAATGATAAAAATTTATAAAAAGATGTGAAACTTATTTTATATCCATTTTAAATAAATTAAATAATAATGAATACATGATATATTTTGAAAAATAATATTTTTCTACTCAACATACTATAGATCATCATCTCCTATTGTTCATCCAAAAGAAAAATCTCAAACAAGGGAGTTAAGTGTGTTTTTGTAGACAATGGATTTAGATTGAACATTAAAATTATTAAATTTATAAAATAAATATGTATAAATATGGACTTCATTCATAAATTAGATAATAATATAAGAGTTTTTGATAATATTTAACACCAAAAGCTAGGATCAAATACTTTCAATGTTAGAGTGGGCCCTAAAATGATAACTAATATGTTTCATGAGATGTCAAATCATTTGCATTACAACATACTATTGGGTAGGCCATATATTAATGTAATGTAAGTGATACCATCTACCTTAAATTTATGTTTAAATTTATTTCATGATAGATGTTGGCATACATGTTTTGTAGATGATAAACCTTTCAAATATTGAAAAATAGTGAAACCTAGTGATGGATACATTTTGAAATCAAATGTTTTTCACTCCATAATAATAATTACATCATAGGTCATCTCAAAAAAATTAATACATAAATATTAATATTTAAATTCAAGTGAAGTTAATTTTAAAAATCTCACTACAGATATGCCACTTGATGAAGAGAATGTTAAAAACCATGAGAAGTTTTTGAAGCACAAAAAAAATATACCAGATCTTCCTTTAAGGGTAAATTTAGAATATATTTATTTATTATTTATGGTAGAGGATATTTTAAGATTTTAATTAATATTTCACTTTAATTTATAATTTTCAATCCACGATGGTGTCCAAGGTTGTATACAATAGGGAAAAAGTATATGTTCTCTTGAGAGTGTTTTTCCTAAAACTAGAAATAAACATAGAAATGAAAGTTAAATAATAAGAAAACTTACTCTAATTTTGATAGGTAAATAAAAAATGTATTACTACTACAACCAAGTATAATTATAATATAAATTAAGTATGACTCAATGCTAAGTTAATCTCTAGTATATAAACACACACATATGCATGGTTTTCTGCATATTAAACAACAATTATATTATAATGAAAAATACACAATGACAAAAACAAAACTATTATAAAAATACCAATGAAACATTCCTCCTCCTTGGGTGAGTGGCACCTTGATCCTTCTTTGAATTGGGAATTAAACCAATCATAAATACACTATAAAAATGCTTAAAAACTCATAGTTGTATTGTATTCATAATTATTCTACTCAAAATCAACTTACATTAGAGTGTTTGAAAGTTATATTTATAATACATAACTCTTTTTTTACTTTCTCAATCTTCTAAGAAAATATAATTATCTATTATTTATATTGGAGGCCTTATTTATGACTAAAATCCTAATAGAATTTATCCACTACCACATTTTTCAAAATATGAGTGTGCTACAATGTTGCACTAAAATAATCCTAGTTAAATACTAATGCTCATCCCATTTTTTAGGAGAAAAACATGGGAGAGTGTTTTATTCGATAATTATATTAACATTCTACTTATCCCAATTGTTAGGGAGATAAGCATGGAGGAGTACTAAATGGATTTGATTGCTTCAAGATTTTAATTATTCCTTACTAATTAATTTTAACTATCAGCATTCATTCACTTGAATTTCATTTTTAGAGTCCTAATTCCACTTTCTTAGTATTCAAAATAGATATCTATGACCATCTAATGCCTCTACATTTGTGACATATCACCTAGTCATGTAAAATAGGATTCCCACCTTTTGTAGATCTTATACATGATAATTGGGAACTACCTACAATACTTTAGCACCAATTTATATACTAATTTCTAAGTTGGAATAGTATTGATCTTACCTGGAACAATCTACCACTAAATTCTCATACTTATTTCTAGGTTAAAATAGTCTAAATTTGATAGTTCAAAATTGATCTAACACTAACTCTATATGATAATTTGGGGGTCAAAATAGTTCAAAACTAAACTTGAAATGATTCAAAATACTCTAAAATTGATCTTATTTTTTGATCTCTAGTTCAAAACTTTACTCTCCATTTTAAAAAAACTAATATGACTTATTTTTTAATATATTATGTCTATTTTCTAATAAGTGTTAAAACATAAAGGATAACTAATACCACTTTGATTATTAAATAAAAAATTTAAATACGTACCTTGTTTACCTTAAAACAAGTTAGAAGTTCATAAATCACACCTAAATCCACATTAAAACTAGTTCATGGAGGATAAAAAGTGTTACTTATTGGTTCTGGATGACATATTTTGTGGTCTCATCATCTTCCCAAAACCTAAGATCTTATAGGTTTTATTTTATGTTACCTCTCTCTTTCCATTTTTAAGTTCTTTAAAAGATTAATAAAATTATATTTGTCCATAATATTTCTCTATCTATATCTATTAGTGTCATCATGTCCTTTATTTTCTTCTACTTTAGCCTTCCATCTCTCAAGGTGAAGGTGTTGTTCCTCATCGATAGTCCATGAAGGGATAGGTTTCAAAATAAAAAGAGGCATGTATTGCATCCCAATCCATTCATCGTGTAATTGAGTTATCATTTTAATAATAATTTTCCCTCTCAAGTGCCTATCTCAGATTGTTTGGGGAAATTTACCTCATTTTCATTGAAGGTGTCAAGGAGCCCTTACCATGTTCTGTTGAAATATATAATGGATGAATTGAAGTTAATTATTGTATATATTTTAAATTAATCCATGCAGTATTTCAAATTTTAAATATATTTTTATTTAACTTGGGCATGTAGGCATGGTGTTTGAGAGTTGTGAAAAAATGGTCTAGAGCGGGATAATCATGCCTCATCATGAGACCTACATTTATTTCTTGGATATCAAATTAATTCATCTTGTCATACCATGCTTATTAGATCTATAATAATGAAACATAAGCTCTAATTTGGGCTTCACTAACAAAAAAAATTATTATAAAGTTTTTATGTGGTTAAGTAGGAATTTGTGTAAAAGCAATTCACATAGTGAATTTTGGAGTTGATTGTTTCTATTCACATATGCCTCAATGATTTTTTTTCATCATCAAATTTATGTGATTGCTTGATGTTAGGAACTTGGAGTACAATTTATTACTTTTGTATAAGCAACTAAACACAGAATTGAATCAGAAGCAATAAGTAACTAGAAATCAGAAACAACAAATAATAGGAGATACAAGAAATAACCAATCTTGTATTAAACTCTTCCAGAATACAATGAAGAAATCTCACTCTTCCCACACCTCTTGGGTGTACATTATTTCTCTCAAGATTTCTCTCTCTCAATCAATTACAATCAACTCAATAACTGAGTTGTTCTTCCCTTGCTTCAGCTGATCTTCTTGATCTTACACCTTGCAGATCTAATTGACCTTGCTTACTTGCTTGCTTACAATACATGCCCCATGGGTTTCTTAAATAGGATCCAAGGCATAAAATAATTAGAAACATAGACTCAAGACTAAAATTAGTATTTACATGCAAACACTTTGTCTTCCTAAAATTAGAACAAATCTAATTCTGGAAACAAATGCAAATGCACACACACAGGTGATCGATGCCGGTCACTGTCGGTCTGAATATGACCAATGTCGGCCGATCCTTGACCGATGTCAGTTGGATCTGATCCATGCCTAACCAATGTCAATGATACTACCAATTCCAATTACTGGCTAAGCCTAGTAACCTCCACATTTGCATAATAGTGAAGCTTTTAGCTCCACAAGTTAACAATCTCCCACTTGGAGATAAATAGCTGCACCTGTACCTATACATCAACATCCTCTGTCTTGTTTCTCTAGCTTGTTTCTCCCTCTTCAAGTTCAATCTTGAAGACCAACAAAATTTGAATGAAGATTCAACTTCTCCTTTGTTACCAGCTTTATTAACATATCTGCAGGGTTCTTATCCATATGGATCTTTTCCAGCTTCAACTGTCCATCCTCTAATACATGTCTAATGAAGTGGTACCTAAGCTGTATATGTTTGGTTCCTGAATGAAAGGCTGAATTCTTTGCCAAATGAATTGCACTTTGACTATCACTATACAATCTACAACTCTCTTGCTCCTTTCCCAACTCTTGCATGAACCGTGTCATCCATATCATTTCCTTGCTAGCCTCTGTGACTGCAATGTATTCTGCCTCTATAGTAGACAAGGCAACAACCTTCTGCAACTTTGAAATCTAGTTAACCACCATTCCACCAACAGTGAACACATATTATGTGGTGCTTCTCTTACCATCTAAGTCACCTGCCATATCCGAATCTACATACCCATGTAGAGAAATGCTTGACCTTTCATAACATAAATACCTATTACTAGTCCCTCTCAGATACCTGAGAATCCACTGAACTGCTTTCCAGTGTTCCTTTCCTGGATTGGCCATAAACTTGCTGACAACTCCCACTGCTTGGGCAATATCAGGTCTAGTACATACCATTGCATACATTAAGCTCCCAACTGCTGAATCATATGGAACTTTGTTCATCTACTCAACCTCATCATGTGATTTAAGACACTATTCTTTGCTCAACTTGAAGTGTCCAGCCATAGGTGTGCTTATCGGTTTTTCATCCTACATATAGAACCTCTCCAACACCTTATTCACATAATCCTCTTGAGACAAAATCAGCCTATGATTTTTCCTATCTCTCTTAATACTCATGCCAAGGATTTTCTTTGCTGCTCCTAAATCCTTCATGGCAAATGTGTGAGCTAATTTTACCTTTAGCTCAATAATTACTTGCATGTGTGAACCTACAATAAGCATATCATCTACATACAGCAACAAAATAATATAACTACCATTATCCAATCTGGTAAAATAAACACAATGGATAGATTGACATTTACTAAAGTTATGCTCTGTCATAAACCTATCAAACCTTAAATACCACTGTCTTGTAGCTTGCTCAAGACCATATAACTTGGCCTTCTATCTCACCTATCCATTCTCTCCTTTCTTGAACCTATAAATCCATTCATCTTTTAATGCTTTCTTTCTGGCTGGCAACTCTACCAAATCCCACGTTTGGTTCTCTTCTAAGGAATCAATTTCCTCATTCATTCCATGCTCCCACTATTTCCTGGATTCTACCTACATTGCCTCTTCAAAAATTCTTGGTTCTCGACCATCAGTGAGCAACAAGTAGTATAAAGAAGGGGAATAATGAATTTGAGGCTTACTTACCCTTTTTTGTCCTCCTCATGGGTGTTTGAGGCTCCTTGACAGCTTGATGTCTGCCCAAATTTTGTTCTAACAGTGACTGATCCCGGTCATCTCTCAGTCTACACCTGACCAATGTCGGTTCCATGTGACCAACCTAACCGATGTTGGTTACTGTTTGACTAATGTCAGTTCCTACTTGACCATTGACGTCAGTTACCTCACTAACATTGGTCTCTGTGTTTTCCTATGAGTGATGATTTTTACTTGTGAGCTCATTTTGGATCATTACCTCATCCAAGTCAAGATTACCCTGCTCAAAATTATTCAACCTCTTGAGCTGATCACTGTACATCACCTTCTCATTAAAAACTACATCACGACTTCTAATAATTTTGTTAGTTTCTAAATTCCACAACCGAAATCCAAAATCTCCAAAGCCATAACCAATGAAAGTACACCGCATAGATTTAACATCCAACTTCTTTCTATTTTCTTTATGAACGTGCACAAAAGCTTCAGAACCAAAAACTCTGAGAAATGAAAGATCTACCTTTTTACCTATCCAAGCCTCTTTTGGAATTCCACCATCCAGAGCAATAGAAGGTCCTCTATTAATCAGGTAAACCATAGTATCTATAATTTCTGCCCAAAACTTTAAGGGCAAACTAACATGCAACCTCATACTCTGTGCACACTCCATTATTATTCTATTCATCCTTTTAGTAACTCCATTTTGTTTAGGTGTCCTTAGAACCATCCTTTCCCTATGTATTCCACTCATAGAACAATAACTGTTGAATTTATTATTGCAGTACTCACCACCATTGTCAGATCTAAGGCACTTCAATTTCAAACCTATTTCATTCTCAAACAAAGCTTTCCATTTCTTAAATGTGTCAAAAACACCAGATTTCCTCTTTATACAATAAACCCATACCTTTCTTGTAGAATCATCAATGAAAGAAGCATAATACTGTGATCCTCCAATAGAAGCTACCTGAGCTGGTCCCCACACATCTGTGTGAACAAGCTCCAACTTGTGCTTCTTCTTTTTTGACCCAATTTTGAGAAACCTTACTTTCTTCTATTTCCCAAAATATAGTGCTCACAAAAATCTAGATCTATACTTTTCAAATATGAAAGATTAACTTTTGACTTAAGAACATTCATTCCCTTCTCACTCATGTGACCAAGCCTATAGTGCCACATCTTTGCATCTACATCTGAAGAAGATAAAATAGAAGGAGAATAATCAGTGACACAAGTAGATAGATAAAGTATACCTACTCTCTTACCTCTTGCTAATACAAGTGTACCCTTGAAAACTTTCCAAGATTCTACTGTGAGAGTTACTGTGCAACCCTCATCACCCAACTTTCCTGTAAAAATCAGATTACTCTTCAAGATGGGTACATGCATGACATCTTTCAACACCCATGTGTTGCCATTCTACAATTTCAGCTACACTTTTCCTTTGCCAACAATTTGACAAGGCTCACCATCCCCTAAATAAACTTTTCCAAAATCTCCATGGACATAATCATTGAAAAATTCTCTAATTGGGGTTGCATGGAAAGAAGCACTAGAATCTAAAACCCATGATTCTACTTGACTATCTAAAGAAAATATAAGAGCATCCTATGCAACAATACCTGCAACATTTGCTTCCTTATTACCTTCTTGCCGATTTTCTTTGTTATCCTTCAACCAACAATCTTTCTTTACATGCCCTTTCTTTCCACAATTCCAACAAATTATACCTCCATTTCTGGATTTGGATCTCCTTCCCATCTTTGACCTTGATTTCCTTTACTTGCCCTTCTCTCTTTGCCTTCCCTTGCTTTCAATACTTAAAGCATTACTTGATGTTTCCCCTGTACTTTTCCTATGAATTTCTTCATTCAAGATTACACTAACAACATCATCAACTTTCAAGATATTTGAATCAGATGTAGTATTGCTAACTGTCATTACCAAGCTATGCCAACTTTCAGGTAAAGAGCATAAGATTAAGAGAGCCTTAATTTCATCATCAAAAACTATTTTGACTAAATTTAACTAATTTACAATTTCATGGAAATCATTAAGATGACTATATACAGATCCACCTTCCTGCATTTGCAAACTAAATAATTGCTTCATAAGATATATCTTATTCGAAGCTGAGGGTTTTTCATATAAGTTTGCCAGAGTATCCATTAACTCTACCATTGTCTTTGCCTGTGATAAATTAGAAATCACAGAAGATGCCAGGCTCAACCTTATAGATCCAAGAGCCTTTCTATCAAGAACATTCCATTCTTCATCTTGCATATCTATGGGCTTGCTTACAACCCCACCCAATGATAAGTACAAATCTTTCTGATATAGATAATCTTCTATTTTAATCCTCCATAATTGCTAATTCTTTCCATTGAATTTTTCCATTCTTAGTTTACTTTCTTCTACCATTGCTTTACTTCCACTAAAACAAAAACCCCTGTGAGTGACATGTAATCAACAAACACTAACCCGCTCTACCACTTGTTAGTGATCCTAGCTCTGATACCCGTTGTTAGGAACTTGGAGTACAATTGATTACTTTTGTATAAGCAACTAAACACTGAATTGAACCAGAAGTAATAAGTAACTAGAAATCAGAAACAACAAATAATAGGAGATACAAGAAACAACCAATCTTGTATTAAACTCTTCCAGAATACAATGAAGAAATCTCACTCTTTCCACACCTCTTGGGTGTAAAGTATTTCTCTCAAGAGTTCTCTCTCTCAATCAATTACAATAAACTCAATAACCGAGTTGTTATTCCCTTGCTTCAGCTAATTTTCTTGATCTTGCACCTTGAAGATCTCATTGACCTTGCTTACTTGCTTGCTTACAATACATTCCCCATGGGTCTCTTAAATAGGATCCAAGGCATACAATAATTAGAAACATTGACTCAAGACTAAAATTAGTCTTTACATGCAAACACTCTATCCTCCTAAAATTAGAACAAATCTAATTCTAAAAACGCATGCAAACACACACACACAGGTGACCGACACCAGTCGCTATTGGTCTACATATGACCGACGTCAGTCGATCCCTAACTGATGTCAGTTGGATCTGATCCACCCCTGACTGATGTCGGTGATACTGTCAATGTCGATTACTGGCTAAGCCCAACAACCTCCACATTTGCATAACAGTGAAGCTTTTAGCTCCACAACTTAACACCTGAATGATATTCTAAATAATTTCCATTTTAGAAAAAAAAATCAATAATAGATGATATAAGTGAGAAGGCTTCCTACATGCAAGGATAGCACCCCCATTTTGATAGCTATAGTCAATATGCCTTCAATAACCTCATTTTTTTATTTGAGCTTTTGAAAGTCTTCCTTCAAGTTTTTATTTTGTTCCTCAACATTTCTTACAACATAGAATCTATTTATCAATTATTATTATTATTATTATTATTGGAAAAAAAAATCAATTTTTACTTTATTATCTTCTTTCTCTAAAGTTATACCATGTGTTCTACATTTTTTAACTCTTCAATTTTGTTCTTGCATCTATAATGTCTTGTTGGAAAGTAACAATGGTTTTGAGAGTTTTGTGTTACTATCTCTATGGTAGTTTATTTTTCTATAATAGTATCTTCTAAATGTTTTATTTTGAAATATTTCTCTTGAGAATATACTAATGTCTCTTACCTATTTTTTCCTAGTTCCTCATTTTTTAATTTTACCCTCATATGAAAGAATTTTTTTGAGTTTTTGTTGCATGGAGAGGATATCATTATAGCTTACTTTGAGGAGTTGTTTTATGAAATATATTTCTTGTTTTTTATTTGAAAATAAAATTTAACATAAAATAGATCAGTTACCTAAAGGTTTTGTTATTTTTATTCTACAATAGGGATGTTGGTTTGCCCTTCATCTCTTGGTTGCATGGGTGTTTTATCTTTTCCAATTTTTCTTTGTTCTAATAAAGGGACTTCAAGTGGTTCAACAACTTCATTTAATCCTTTTTATTTCATTTGGGTGACACTAGTTTGATGGAGGGTTTGTATAATTTCATATATTCTATTTTCCTCTTTAGATCTTCGTGAGGTGAGAGGATGAGTATTCTTATTCTACTTCACCTAGGAAGAGGAGTCTTTTCCTTTTCAATATGATTTTTTTATATTCTATATTCAAAGTTAAGAATATCTAAACTTGTAGTTCCAACTCTAGACTACAACTTCAAACTAAGTTTCCTCTTGGGTCTAGTTCCTAGAGTTGTTATTCTTTTTGACCTCATTGTGATACTTCATTTAAAAATAAGGGCTTGCATAGTAGGTCAGGGTTTAGGGTAACTTTTTTTCATCTTATGCTCATTTTCCAAAAAATAATTCCATTTTTCTTGGCCTTTTGGATTTTTAAGAAAATGATTCTTGAAAATTAATTACATTATGACATGAATCTTAAGAGGCCCTATTTCTTTCTTAATATTTCTGGCCATAGAATATAGGAAATAATATAGAAATATGGGAAAATTGACTCTAAATTTAACATTTTCTAAACCATACATAAGATTATTCAACATTTCTATTCCGATCCGTAAGATAATTTCATATTGACCTTTGCATATAAAATATTTCGCTACCCACACAATTACTATCTGACATGGCTCTGGAAGATTGTTTCTAACCAATACCTTTATGTTTCCCTTTATTATTATAAATAACTTCATGTGTTGTCTCCCCTTCTTTAGGTAAAATTTTAATTAATTCATCACAGGGAGTTTTAGTGTTAGCAAAGTCTTCCCTCTCAGCTAAGATACCATAAATTCATTTGATAATGGTAGGGTTTACTTGAGTTCACAAATTTTAGACTATGGAGTATCCTTCATTGAGAGTTTATGTGAATTCTTCAACAATAATTTCCTAAAATCCTTCAAAATTCTTAATAAATTTGATACCCTACATATTTGAAAATTTGGGCAACAATCACATTTTTCTCTAGATTTTGAATAGAACTTGGCTCAAATTTTTGTTTATCTCCATGATTTTTAAAAAAATACTTCAATTTGAACAAGCTTTAAATGTAGAGTGCATATGAAAAAAAAATTTGAGGCTAAGATATAATGAATTAATGGTCGATGGTTGAGAGAATGAAATTTTTGGTTGAAATGAATCTAAACCAAGAGTAGTATTGGAGTCTCATCACATGCTTTGTATTTACTTCATCGTCATTTTATTCATTGTAAATAAAATTTTCTTCTTGTAATTTTAATCATTTGACATGATTGGCCACTTTTTCAAGGGATTAATATTACATCATGGTTTCCCTTTTATAATTCCACATAATGTTGACCATTTATCTTTTCCCTGCCTTTTAGAAACTAGTTTGAAAGTGGATTTTGTTGTAATTAATGAAACCTATAATTTTAAAATATTAAAATAATAGAGTACATACCTAAACTCTTCTTGATTATCCATGTGTCCATCATGCTTTAAATTTCAATCATTTATTCAATTATTATTAGCTTATTTTTGTAAAAATGAGTTTTTATTAAAAAGAATTATTCATTTAAAAAAAAGGAGCCACAATTTCTAGTTTTCAACTCCACTTATTTTTTTATTGTTTGAAATATATGGGGTAACGTGACTATCATTTTTGGATTTTATCCCTTTCCCTTTATTCAAAATCTTCAATATCCACTCAAGATCCTTTTGATGAAGGAGGAATTCTCCTTCTCACAATAGAACTCTGGTTGTGATAATATTTGGTTAGTGAATTCCTCCGTCGTATCTATTTTTTTGTATAGGCATAACCTATGACCATTAACCATAAATTATATTTGATCCCAAATAATGGGATAAGAATTTACAAAAACCCATTTTTTAATATATATTATATCTAATAAGGTCCCATCCAATGAGTATGAAGCTTCCTTTTGAATTCTTTATACTTGGAATCGAACAACATGGACAATCCCTAAATTGGAACTTTCTTTCTTTGATATGATAATCATGGCATTTCTTACATTTATTTTGGATCAATTTTTTCTATTATAATTATTCCACCCTCATTTATTCTAATTCATTTAGTTGTGGGATTCTATCAAGTTGTGCCTTTTAAAAAATCAATTCCCACTGCCATTGATGTTCTCAAAGTCTATTGGCCTTTTACCATAGACCAACTCATATGGATTGAACATGATGGTTTATTTCCAAGTTATATTTTAATCCCATATTACTTATAATATATTTTGAACCCAATATTTCCTATTTTTGGCTACTATTTTAGTTAGAATATTTTCTAGCTCTTTATTGATCACTTCCACTTGATCATTTGATTGAGGATGGTAGGGAGAAGATTTCTTATGTTTAATCTAATATTTTTTGGTGAATTCCCTTATCACATTAGTTGTGAATCATGGCCCTTGATCCTAAACAATGGATCTAGGTGCTCTAAATCTATAAAAAATATTATCATACAAGAAATCAACCTTTTCATCTCAATAAAATTGTAAGTAATGTGCCTCAGCCCACTTGGTCACATAATAAATACATACCAAAATATATTAATTTCCTTGTGATGTTGGATCAATTTTTTTTTAATGAATTCACATCCCCATTTCTCAAAAGGTTATAAAACCACTTGAGGATGGAGAGGCATTTCATTCGAAAGGGTAGGTTGTCCCATCCTTTGGCATTGAACACATTATCACATATTGTTCTTCATGTCCTTATGTATTGAGGTAAAATAATACCTATCACCTAGGACTTTTTGAATGGTCCTTTGGGATGAATATTGGACTCACGTTGGTTCATCATGATAAGCCCATAAGATTTCACATATATCATCCTCTCATACAAATATGTGTAACATAAATTCAAGTCCACATATAAACAAAAATCCATTAAGAAATTTATACATTTAATTTTCCTTAAGAAGATGTTTCTTTTGTTTATTTGTGAAATTATATGGAAACTTCAAAAAAATGCTCATCTAGAAAGTCATCTTCAATTGGTTCATCTTATCATAAAATAGTCAACCTTGACAAGAAATATACAACCACATTATCCTTTCTATGTTTTTATTTTATCTATTGTTACATTAAAATCTTGTAAGAGTAACAACCATCTAATAATTATGCCACTAACTATATGTTTATTCATTATACATCTAATGGTTTAATGGTCTGTATACACTATGAATTCATAAGCAATAATATAATGATGGAATTTATTGATGGTGTAAACAATATTAAGGAATTAGTTTTTAGTGGTTATGTAATTTATGTTAGTTGGAATTATATTTTGTTGATGTAATATATATCATGCATTCCAACCTTTTATTGTTTTTTTACCAATAATAGGTCCTATTTCCTCATTAGAAGAATTAGTTTGGATATAAAAGGGAGTTCCTAGTTTGGTCCTCTTAATAAAGGGCCAAGAAATAAGTATTTTTTTTATTGCTTTAAAGGATTGGCGTCATTTCTGAGTCCATAAAAACTCACAATATTTATTAAGGAAAACGTTAGTGTTGTAATATTGTTAAAGTCCTCAATAAACCTCCTATAATAGCCTGCATGTCCCAAGAAACCTCTTACATCAGTATGATTTTTATGTAGAGGAAGAATTTTAATTACCTAAATATTTTAAGGATATTATTTGATTCATTCATAGCATATAGTGTGCCCTTATAAAATACCTTGGATCACTATTATTAGGCATTTCACATGATTTAGAGACAAATGATGTTTATCACGTCTAATGATTCTTATTCTAGGTTTTGGATAGCTTCTTCAAAAGATATTTTATTTACTATGAAATCATCAATATAAACTTCCACACAATGATTTGTTAGTTCAAAAAAGATTACCAACATTACATTGAAAGGCATTAGGTGTATTACACAATTCAAAACATAAAACTTTGAATGCAAATATACCCTAAAGATAGGTAAAGTTATTTTTGTCTTGGTCTTATGGTGCTACTTGTATCTAGCTATATCCACTGAAACCTTATAGCAAATAAAAATATTTCTTCTTATCCAAATTATCCAAAAAATACGAATGAATGGAAGGGGAAAATAATCTCACCATGTTGCTTTGTTAATCTCTCTATAAAACACACAAAATCTCTATTTTATATTTTTTGAGGCACTATAACTAATGGATAAATCCATTGAATATCTAAAATAAGGATATAAATCATACCTATAGTAATTTATTAATTTAAATTTTGATAATATCCCTAAGTGCATTATTTATTCTTTGTTGGGGTTATCTCACAAGTCTCACATTTTTTGTGTAAATTTTCTTTGTGCAAATGCCAGGATGAATCCCTCGCATATCATTATAGTCCCATGTAAAATCTTGTGAATTTGAATACAAAACTGTGAATAATTTGGACTCTTATTCATTTATTAAGCAACTTTTGATGTTTAATGCCATCCCTGGATGGATTGTAATTTTATTGGTTTCAGTTATTCTAAGTTAACTATTTGAAACTCGTTCATTAATGATTTTAGTGGAAAAAAGTGGAGTTGAAACATGTTGAAAGTTACTATGTTTGAATAATATTTCACTAGTGGGGATGACCTTTTCCAAGGGAAATTAAAATATGTAAAATATTGATGTTAATTTTTGTATAACCATCTAACAATGGCCTATTAAAAATTCATTCGATGATTGTTTCTTTCCTCATAATATTATTTTATGTGTTTTTTAATCATGATAACCATCAAGGATGAAATGCTTTCTTTAATTTCAGTTTCATTAGGTTCATCCACCCACAAATTGTGATGAGAGTCAAATGAGGGTTTTACAAGTGGGTATAGAGAAATATTCTTAGCATTAATCCCTTCTAAAATTGTCGTGTCCCCATAGCTACAATATATGAAGGTAGAAGTTATACCAATCCAAGGTCTTCCTAATATTATTGGATATCCAATATTTTGAGTTCATGGTTGAAGTATCATGAAGTCCACAATATATTCCCAAGATTCTATAGTGACTAAAATGTCTTCAATGACACCTTTTGGTTTAGTAGTAGTTTGATCAACCATTTGTAATACTATATAAGTCGGATACATGTTGGTTAAATATAATTGTTTTAACATGTTATAAATCATAACATTAATGTCATCACCTAAATCTATTAGGAAAATTGGTATTCTATATTTTCCAATTCATACTAATACATTGGGCTACCTAAGTTTCCATATTTAGGAAAAATAAGTTTTCCCGCCAAAAGATTGTCTAATTTACATTCAACTTGAATGGTTTTTGGGTATTGCTTATTTCATCTTAGAGTTTTGATGAAAAATTACTTAATAGTTCTATTAATCTCATGGACATATCAAATGCCTTGAAAAAGTAGAACTCCAATGTTTAGAAATTTAAGTTCCTAGATGAGATCAAATTCAATTTCATGGTATGTTATTTTTTCCTTCAGTATTTCTTGAAATGGTATGGATGGGGAACTATTACGAGTTTTGGTTTATAGGTTATTATATTAAAACTATTTTTTAGGAGAATATTACCCTTATTTTTCATTTGATAATTTAATAATAGTAGGAGAAGAAGTCTTTAGCAGAATTTTTCCTAAATAAAGTTGAATATTATCACAATTGATAGCATTAAGTGAGGCAACATTTTATGGTTTACATTATAGATAAGATCTTCCTATCTAACATTTTTTGGATTTTCCATAATTTGAGAAGGTAATTATGTTTGGTTTACCTTATTTAATTGATGTTATTGAGTGGTATTTGCATGGACATGTAGTAAGGTTTGTTGTTGGTTTTGCATTCATCTTTGACATTGGAATTTTTTTTATTAATGTTTTGCTAAGGAATCCATAATATTTGAATTTTTTTAGGTATTCATGGTTAATTTTATTGATTATTCCATTATAATTTGGACCATTATTGGTTATTCCATTCTTTTGGGTCATATGGTTGCCACTATTGTGTAGTAGGCCATGGTACAACCGACTGGTTAGCAAGCCAAAGAGCTTGAGGGACAAACTAGTTGTAATATTTATTAGGAGAGAAGTTTACCCCTTGTACTTGTCTTATGTAGTTAGTCTCTTCTTCTTCTTTATTGATTTTCTTCATATTATTTTTCATTACTTGGACTAACTCACATTGACTAGTGAAATGGTTTTTTTCAGAGATACAATAAACATATGTTTTTTTAAGAGGATAGTGAGATACAACAAACATATGTTTTTTTAAAAGGATAGTCACTAAGTGTATGTTTGTATCCACATCTAAGATAATATATAGCTAGAGATTCACTAATATAATATTTTTATTTAACCCATCCATTTTATTGTTTAAATTCACTAATATATTTATTTTCAAATTTGTAAATTCCTCCATGAGTTAAATCATCTCACTATTTCCTTTCCTTTGTTTTCTCAATTTTCAAGACTATTTTCTGAGTAGTTCCTGCAAATATTAGTGATATTTGAGATCTCTATTTGTTTACATCTCCTTTCATCATAAGGTTTAGATAATCTTAGGATTAATCATCTAATAATTTCAAAAATATTATCTTGATTAACTCTTGGTATAATGCACTACCACATCATTGATGGATAAAGAAGAATCAGTCATGATAATCTTCCATTCTTTCATCCTCCTTTTATTCCATCCTAAAGAGTTCTTTATGATATTTATCCCTATACTATTATTGATAATTTTCCATAAAAAAAATCCATTTCATCCTAGGAGAAGATGGAATACAGTGATCATCCCAAGAACCAATGTATCACAGATCTTTGAGTGTCAATGGAAATAGTTTTAGTTTTTGATTATTAGTTACATAATGATATGTTTGACAAAGCACTTTAAATTCAAACAAGAACTAATCAGGGTCTTTTAAATCTATACCCCTAAATATGGGTAATATGGATGGGGATATATTATTCATAGTGTATTTATCATCTAGTTCTAACACTATGGGATAAGTAAAGGTCCTTTCTTGACCAGTTGGGGAATTTCCTAAATCTCCCATATTTTCTTTAGAGGAAAATCTCAAGGTTTTAGATGATGATATTCTTAATTCCTCCTCTAAGGATTATTATTTCTCAACCTTATCTTATGATTATTTGTTAGTTTTGGCTTGGTTTTTTTTTTTTTGGGGGGGGGGGGGGGGGGGGAGGGGGGGGGGGGGGGGGGGGGGGGGGGGGGGCGTTGTTTGATAAATATCCATTTTGAGTCTCTTTACCTAATCATCAACTAAAAATTGTTTTTTTTTTAAATTAAATACTAATCCTAAATAACTATTAGACTATATTTCATTTAAATCGAAGCATTATGAGAGAATCTAGTTCCACTCACTCCAATTATCCTATAAAATGTGTATGATGCCACTTACATATAATTTTTTAATCATTTCAATTAAAATAAGCCCACATTTGACTAGTGTGGAATCTAGGTAGGGCACAAATAGAGGCTTGGGTCTCCCTTCTAACAAGTGTCAAGAACTAAAAGAGGAACAAAAAAATTGAGAACAAAAGTGTGACAACACCTGAAAAGGACCAACACAAAAATACACCCAAAAAAACACCAAAAAAGAGAAATAGAGCCATTATGGTCCCTAGAAGGACCCAAAACCAATAAATTAAAAAGAGAACCAAAACCACTAAAAATATTAGAAGGGACCTCAGCAATCCCCATATCTATTTTGACTGAAACAAGAACTAAAAATTATAAAAGAGATAGGGAGGTTCCACATAACCCCATATATACCCAAGAATGAAAGTAAGAACACCCATCCTAAGATGCATCTAGATCTCCCCAAGGGAGTCATTTTGGGGTCCCTAGAGGACCCAATCCCATCAATAGACAAAAATACCAAACTAAAATTATGAATAGAGAGGTCCCCAATGGGCCATAAACCAAATCAAGATCTAAGGACCATACTTCATGCCTTACCTCTACCTTTCATGAAGTTTATATAGGTATCTCCAAAATGTAAATCATATTGAAATGGATTTCTTATCTACTACCTTTCTTATTTATATACACTTTAGTCCAACCTCTATCATCTTTTTTAGGGGAAATAATGTCCCTTAATCCCTTTCTATGGGCATACAAAATCAGTTCTAACTCCTCCTTTTCCACTATGTCTCTTTTCTCACTTAGGGATGTGACAAGTGGAATTATAACTTTTTATTAAGTAAAGACATCTAAATTTTTTACAACATTTACTTTATTTGATTTAAAAATAAGGGGTGGTAATCATCATCCTTTATTTCACCCTCTTCTAAATCAAATAGATCATTATCTTTGTATTCCTATCCACACACTATCAGAAGCTCAAATGAAGATTTTTCCCACTAGGTGTGATGCTCTTTTATTTTCACAACTTTAGTGTAATTGGTAGAGACATGTCTGGTGCCTAAAAAAGTCCTACACCTAAAAATAAGTCCTTCATAATCTAAATATTAGATCCATGTTTGACATTCCACAATCATATTAGTAGAATGTAAGAGATCCATTATAGTACTAATGTTAACCAAGATTCTTGTAAAAGTGGTGTGAGAAAACAACTATGTAGTAGAGTTGGATTGAATGTAAGTACCTATGGAATTCCCAATAGATTTAAATCATGGTTCAACATAGAAATTAAGAGGGAGATGAGTTATCCCAATCCAAACAAGTTAGGAGGAGAAAGATTTAGTAAGAGGGTTGAAGTTAGGATACCAAGGTTTAACAAATATGATGTGTTGCTTACAACACCATTGATTAGTTAAGATCAACTCTATATTTAAAGAAATATTGAAGACAATAGTGAAAAAACCTTTATCAAAAGAATAAATTTACACCTTACCTTTTAATAAGGGTTTCCATTAGTTAGAAATCCAAGCATTCAAGTCTCTAAGATTTACCCAAAGATTTTTTGAACTAACATATTACACCTCTGTAAAGATAATAATATTGATTTTATAGAATAGAGTTGAGAGCTACATTTTCTAGAGTGATGGAGGGATTAGTACTAGTAGGTTTTAGTGGGTTCCTCTTTTTCTTAGTTATGGATTCACCTCCATAAAATATTTTGGTGCAAGCTGCCACCACATATTTTGCCTTATTAAGTGCTGCCAGAGAAGAGTTCATAGTCTTTTAGAGGGATGATGACCTAAAATAATTGTTATTTGAGTAAAATAAAGCAAGGAGACCATTCAACATAGGATTCTTGGCTTGCCAATCTGGGCAGAGAGAAACATTTCCCCCATAAGAATCTTGGGGTGTAGAGCCATAAGGATGAGGATGATTCAATGTTTTTGGGATAGGATATCACCAATAGGCAAAGAATCAATGTATGGATCTATTTCTAAGTTGTTTTTTTTAATCAGTAATGGATTAAGGAACTATAATTTCAAAATATTAACTTACTAGAAGTTTTTCATAAGATCTAGTTTAATGACTAATCCATAATTACACTTAAGATTCCCTAACAATGATGCCAAAAAGTGATGAGTGTCATTAATATTTCACTTTAATTAAATACTTTTCAATCTAAGGTAGTATCTAAGGTTGTATGTAATAGAGAAAAATGAGATATTCTCTTAATGGTTATTTCCCTAGGACTGAAAATAAACTTAGAAATGAAATTCAATACTAAGCTAACTTACTCTAATTTTAGAAAATAAATCGAACATGTATTCCTACTTCAACCAAGTAAAATTATAACAAAAGGTAAATCTGACTCAATACTAAGTTAACCTATAACATCTAAACACATACATGTGCATGCTTTTTATAGATTAAACAATAGTTATATTATAGCAAAAAATACTCAATGACAAAAAAAATTATATTCTAAAAATACCAGTGAAACATTCTTCATCCTTGGGTGAGTGGGCCCTTGCTCATCCCTCAGATTGGGATTGAAAATGTTCACAAATATTTTTTCAATTTTTTTGAAAACTAACAACTATATTGTATTCATAATTATGTTACTCAATATCAACTTACATCAGAGTGTCTAAAAGTTATATTTATAATACATCACTTTCAATTTACTTTGTCAATCTTCAAAGAATATAAAAATGTCTAACTACCTTTATGGGAGGTTTTATTTCCAACTTATATCCCAACATAATTTATCCACTGTCACATTTATCAAAAGACAAGTGTGATAAAACATTACACTAAAATACACATTTCATATGATACTACTCATCCCATTTGTTGAGGAATAAAACATGGGAGAATTATACTTTTATGGTCTCATCAATGATGATGATGATGATGAGAATTAAAATCCATCAAGCATAGATGAAGACTTGTATCATCTAATTTTTTCATCTATTGGTCTATAAGAGTATCAAGATGATTCAAAAATGGTGAGCATTGATAGGGGAAAAAATCCCATTTATGTGCCATCAGAGTTGGATAGAGAGAAGGCACTCCTTTCAAGCACTCCTAAGGATGTACATGTAAATAATTTTTGAAGTATCAATTCATGACAATAATATTCATGTTGTGTCCTCCATTTAGATAATATATTTTAAGAATCAATATGGCTAGATCATAAGAGGCATAACACATTACATGTATAAAATTTTAATTGCCAATGTTTGTGACAAACTTAGTAAATAATGTAGAACTCATGGATATAGAACATTATATCATATTACTAATAACTAGTATGTGAGATAAACCAAGCATCATGTTACAAATGATACTTGATAGAATTTTGATTATTTTACTTTCCATTTGATACCACTCCATTGATTTTATATCATGTCAGAAAATTAAATTAATATTTTTATTATCATATAATAATTGGACATGGAATGAATTAAATAATTACAATAACAAAGTTACAAGTTTAAAGGTAAAGGCATGATTAAAATAACATATTTACAAGTCAATGATATTATAGACAAGTCTAATACAATTTAAAGATGTTTGAAAGACCATATTATCTTTGTACCTTAATTTATAAAGTTCAAATCATTTATTAAACCTCATTAAAATATTTTAGAAATATTATTAGAGTATAATATAATATCTCTCCCTCTATCATTGGAGGTTGATATGAAAAGTTACAATCTAAGGGGTTAAACATTAATACATATTGTGATTGGCATAGATGTTGAGGACACTTTATGAATATATGATTTAGCTTGAGACACAAGACACAAGACCTAATTTAGAAATATATTTTTGATTTAAATAATGTTAATACACATCATCCAAGCATAGAAAGGAGTTCATTGGTTACTATGACTATTATAGTTATATGTCATATATATGATTAGATTGAATATGATAGTGATGTTGGATATTCTATATCTAAATATCATTTATATAATTTAAATATGTTGATCATAACTCACAATGCATCCCTTACATAGCATGATTGATCTAGTACCTATATATGTATATCGCATTGATGGGATCATTGGTTAGTATGAACATATTTTTAAAAATGTAAAAAAATGCATAAAATGCAAATATCAAATAAATAATCATGACCTATGCATAACATGTCTTAATAGTTACATACATGATTTTTTGATGTCATTTATCATATATATAGTATATTACATATCATTTCATACTCACATTATTTTTTGTCATCGTGGGCCACACTTCAGGATCAATTGAATAGGATTGATTAATGAAAAAAACTTGTATGGAGTAGTGAAATCCAAAAAACAAATAAAAGGAAAAAGCTTGTCTTCACAGTAAGAAAATTTTAATAACAACATTTAATCATTTTCTCATTAGCCATAAAATATTTAAGAAGGTATATTATATAGGTGAAAGATAAACATGCCCTCACATCCTCATGAATGTGGAATTATCTTTCACAATGACCAACAAGAAACCTAAGAAAGCTAACTAAACATGTGTATGACAATAAAACCTCCCCGTTAAGTGTAGCTTAGGTGGGTATAATAATTGGGTCTTGAAATAAAGAAATGATGAGGTACCTAAGTACATAGCAAGAAGTCCCCATATAAGATGTTGAAGTGGCCTAAAATAGAGCTCATAAAAATGACCAAGGTAAATGATGAGATCCTCTGTCTAAACACTAAAGAAGCTCCATCTGCATCAAATAATGTTTTTACCATTTTCTAAAGGAATAACATGATGAGTGTACTGAAATTATACCCATTCCATAATGGAAACTATGAGTATGGTCCAAAACTAAAGTATGGCATAGGTATGGAAAGATCATGCCTAAAAACTAAATGTAATTCCACTAAAGTGAGCCTATTAGGAGAAGGAAATGGAATATTCACTAAAATAATTTCCATGTGAATTATGGATCATGGCTCAACAACTCTCAAAACTTAAGAAGAGACTGTAGATGAAGCACACATATCTATATAATGAATATCCATAAGAATAGATGAGTTATCGATGATCTCAATAGGTTTAATTTCACTAGAAACAATAGATTTATTTTAATTACAAATCTTTGATGGAAATGGAAGAATAATCTATAATATGACAAATAAGGTCTAGCAAAATCATGACCTAAAGTGTTGGATCGATAGAGGGAAGAAGATTATCCACCATGGATGTTTTATCACAAGAAATAGAAGTATGAAGAGAGAGTATAATAGTCTCTAAAGAGATGATAGAAATAGGATTATGAGTGTTACAAATATTAGTAGGATCTCTAAAAAGAGATTGAAAGATTTTTCAAATAGTGTTAGAACACATGGTGAGTTACACATGGTGATGTAGATCCCATGAAACATGGAAAAACAAGGTACCATGAACCTTGTCATAATTTATATCCCACTTAATGTACTTTTCAACATTAGTAGGAGTAGGAATTTGTCCATATAATAATGGAATATTATTCTTTCCCTTTTCATGAACAAGTCTTCCATGTAAGCATGCCAAGAAGCATAGGGTTTTTTCCAATAAGAACCACTAATGTAAAATTAACTTTCCTTAGAAAGTATATCTCAATTGAAGTTGACATGACTAAGAGAGGACACCAAATAAGTAAAAAGATAAACAAAACAACTGCAATGACCCCCTAGTTACAATAACAATGCACACTCAAAAAGAATACCTTAGGCACAACTGAGAATGTATCCAAATGAGTAGTAAGTATAAGAATAAACACAATACAAAAACTGAAAATTTACATAAGAATAAATGTCACCAAATAATACCCCATCATAACTATCATCAATGACACCCCCCCATAATTTCATAAATACAAGCACACTCGTATAGATGTTTGGCACAATCAAAAATGCATCTTGAGAAAATTGTGTGTATGTGTGAAAGAATTTGAGGGACATAGGGCTCTATCAATAATGAATCCAAGAGGAATACAATGAACTATATTTAAGGGAGATTTATATATCCCAAAACACCACCAATGTGTAGATCATGAAAAAATAATCACTTTTGAAGAAAACAACACTCAAAAAGGAGTTATCAATCAAAAGTTATAGTCATTTTAAGATTTGAGCTTGCATAAAAAATATCCACTCAACATAAATTTGTAAATGTTTGGGTTAATTTAATAATTGTTTGGGTGCTAAGATTAATCCCCTACTATTAGGAATCAATATTTATTCTCCCACCATATGAGCATACCATATGACTAGGGGGCTAAAACCTTTATGAGTGTTCCCCCTTGATTATGTCACTTTACACTATCATGTGACTTGGGTAGTGATGTCACTCCCAAAGTGCCTCCAAAATCTAATGAATATTTCCATAGTGCATTAGATTTAATTTTATGTCTATATGGATGTCACTACATACTAGAGGTGGTCCATGATACATGAAAGGTCACAGGTAGACAAAAACACATGCAGATATGGTTGGTTAGATGGAGTCATGTGTAAGAGTGGCCAGGAGGATGGGCTCATGTGTGAGGAGCATTGTAGGATCAATATCACACATAAATGGAACCAGGTAGATGGTCTAATGTATGGAGGTCACCATAATTATAGATTCATGAGAGATCATGCAAAGTGAGGATGGTTAGCCAAGCTTGGGTGGATGCACTTGCACTTAAAGGGTGTTGTAAGGATGGGTTTGCGTGCAATTGTGTGGAGTGATGACATTTGGGTGGGACCTCTTGATATAAGTGGTATGTGATGTGTAGGACCTATTTTTCATGTGGTTTTTAATGAAATATGATAGGCAAAGGTCACAAAAGATTCTAAGTGTTTAGATTTTTATTGAAAAAACCCAAGTGACAAAAAACTTACACAAAGAACATTACATCTTTATAAAACCATTTGTCTTCTCCCAAAAAAGGAAAGAACCCACTAATTTTTTTAAAAAATCTAGTAAAAAATATAAATCATTTTTTTATTTAATACTCTAATGGTATAGATATGTGTGAAAACCAACAAAAAATACATGAAACCCTAAAAGAAGGCTAAATTAGTTGTCATGAATCTAGGTCATGTTTATAGACTATCCTAATATTTTGGCACTCTTTCAATCTAATGGCATTGTAAATTTTTCATCTTAATACTCTAGTTGTATATATATGCATGTATTTTATATAAACCCCACCAAAATCTTGAAAACTAAATTCAATAAAAAACACTTGAACAAACTAGAATGTTAGATCTCATAATAGGAACAATGGCATTTGGCTACCAACAAATCTATGATACCATGTTAGAGTGAACCACACTTGAGGATTGACTAGATAAGATGGAATGCACAAAGAAAACCTATATTGAGTAATGAAATTTTAAAAACAACTCAAAATAAGAAGCTTGTCTTTACAATAGGAAAAATGTACTAGTAACATTTACTCATTTTTTCATTAGCCATAAAATATTTAGGAAGGTACATTATATAAGTGAAAGATAAACATGTCCTCAAATCCTCATGAATGTGGGATTATATTTTAAAATGACCAAAAAGGAACTTAAACAATATAACTAAACATGTGTAGGGAAAAATAAATAATGGAATAAAAATGTACACTAACATTTTCATGGTATACATGAATATAATGCAGGACATGTAGGTTACATAAGATACATGGGAATACATATGTAGAACATTATTTACACCCAAGGGATAACATTTTACATCTAATCAAATTTTATCTCTCTATGACATTCCATTGATGATATTGAGTTACTTAGATTTTTTATGTATTATTTATTCTTGTATATATTCTTTAGGGTGTTATTCTTTATGTGTATGGTGCTTTGCCACATGTTATGATAAAATTGATTTATTATGTTGACTAATTTTTTTGTGTGTGTTGATGTTGTTTTATGTTACATGGTATGATCATTGATTGTTTATTACATGGCGTGTTGATTGCTACATGTTACATTGACTATTTTATGTGTGATTACGGATGAATGTTACTTTATGTGACTATGGAAGAAATGATAAATTGACTCTTATGTTTGTCATCATCAATGTACATTAATTTTCCTTATATATGAATTATTCTATGTGTGATCATTGTGTGTACATTGTGTGACTATATAACATATTCATTGTGTCTTTTATATGTGACTATTGATGAGTGTTACATTGGGTGTTACACTATGTGATGATTGATGTAGATATTTTCATGTTTCCACTTGTGCATAAATTATGTGTCATCACATGATGCATATTCAAATATCCTCTATTCCATGTACATTTTATGTATTTATTTATTTTTTGCATCATGATGATAACATTTTGTGCATATGTATGTACATGTTAACTTGGTGGTTGAGTTTATGTGTTGTGATTACTATCACACATTGTTATATTTTGAGTGATCCAATGATTATTATAATTCATCATTTGAGTGGAATATTTCTAAGAGTTTATTATTTTTATAATTATTACTATTGTTTACTTGAAATAGGTAATTAGAATGACACTTGTATGCATTGTGTACATGTTCCAAATGTGCATGAATGATTGAATTTTTATATGATAAAATAAATAATCATGTTAACACACATGTTTTACATGATTATATATTTCTATACAACATGATGCATATAATGCTTTTATTTTTATAAGATTTATTCATTTGCTTCACTTCAAATAAAAATGGGGGGCATAGTAATGGGCTTGTCATAAATATTTAGGCCTTAACAAACAATTCAGACTTTGGGACATATTATATGTTTTAGATTGTAAATAGTGTGATTTAGATTGGGACAAATTGACACATGATGCATATTTGGAGAATTTTATAGGATTATGAGAGATAGACGAAAAATTATGTGGCATTATGGGATAAATTAGAGGATCATATTGAGCAGGATTATAAGATTGATCAGGTTGACATATAGATTATTGTAATCTATAATCACATTGAGGTATAAATGGATTATATTGGGGGAATGAATATTTTTAATACATACAAAGTTTCTATTTTTATGCTAGGAAATGATGGTACTATATAATAACTTGGAATCTAAAATATGTTAGCATCTATTGATACAAAGTTAAATTTTAAATATGTACTAGAATCAGGGTTCAAATTAATACATATGAGCTTAATTTAGTGTTCCATTTTTGTAGACGATCCTATTACATATTTCCACGAAGAAAGGTATGATGATATTTTGAGTAGTTTGGTTGAGCATTTACATTGCTTAATTTCTATCACTTCTTAGTCTCCAATGAGGGTTGAGGTATATACTTCTCAACTCATGGTTTTAACAGTGACATCTCTTAAGATAATAATCACCCCATGACATTCTCTAAATGACTTTAAATGGAACATTAGTTATATACCCATATGTGTATTTATTCATTAAATTTTCAATTTCAAGTGATTTAATGATATATGTCATTTCTGATTTTCAAACATGAGTGGACATCAAATTCTACATGTTTTGCATGGAATTGGTTTGATATTTGGGGCATACATGTTAATATCAAGTGAGATTAATCACATGTAAAAAAATTATTACTTTTATCATTTTAATCTAGAATTTTAAATGCTAGATTATATTGGGGGGCATTTTTAGATACAAAAATTTGGTCTTAGACACTTGAAAGCATTAGTTTTGACATATCTTTGAGATGTATAACTTGTGCATACACATTTGGATCTTTATAAAATTATCTCATATATGTCCATCTATCTATGGACTTGGCCATAAAAATATATTTTTATTTATACTCAAGGTCTCCCTAGTATACCCCATTGTAATCATCTAAAAATGACACTTGAGTGCTAAGAGTGCTACTTGAGACCACCCATCCCTAACTTAGCCATAGACCTATATTAGGTCCTATTTTCACACTTATCCAACCTTTATCTAGGCCCCAAGCTTTTGTAGCAATCATAAAGTAGTTTTAGACCCTCATATTGACATTATATCCCTTTGTGGCTTAGGTTTTGCCACCTGGACACTAAATCCATAATAGGGATAGTAGTGACACATGGCGCTAGTGTCCCAATTTTGGTGCTACTATATTTTCCATCCATTTTATAGTAATGAATACATTTTCAGATCTTAGACCACATAGGGTTAGCCTTGACCTCTTTTAACATCTACACAAGCACTAGAATAATATATATACATGAATTTATCCCTGTAACTGTTGACCATTTTTGCATGACAAGATTTTGTTTTCCCTTTGGCTCTTTTCATTTCTCCCTTGCTCATTTTCTATGTTTGGTCACTTGCTTTATTGTTTGTCTTTTCCCTTTAGCCTCTCCTAGTTTGGGTTCTTCCCCCTTATTCTTTTCCTTTCCCCTTTGTTTTTTCCTTCAGGATGTTTTTTTCCTTCATATTTTGTCTTAACCTTTCTCATTTTGTTTTTCCCCAAAGTGCCCTTCAGAAATTTTTTGAAAGGCCACTTCCCTTCAAAGTGCCCTTCAAAATTTTCTAAAGGCACTTTTCCTTGACTTATTTCTTCCCAAGTGACCCTTCAGATTTTTTTTGAAGGGCACTTTTTGTCTAAGTGACCCTTCAAAAAAAAAATTAAGGGCACTTCACCTCATTTATTCCTCCAAGTGACCCTTCAAATTTTTTCTTGAAGGGCACTTTTCATCCAAGTGACCCTTCAAAACAAATTTGAAGGGCAAATTTTACCCAAGTGACCTTTTAAAAAAAATTCAAAGGGCACTTTTACCTTCATCTTTCCTGAATGCCCCTTCATATTTTATCTGAAGGGACATTATATCCAAGTTCCCTTTAGGATTTTTCTTGAAGGGTCAATTTTGACCACTTTCTCCAAAGTTACCCTTAGATGTTTTCCCTAAAGGGACCTTTGTCCATAACCTGCCCTTCAAAAACGTTTTGAAGGGCCATTTCCTTTGGAAATGCCCTTCAAAATTTTCTTAAAGGACCTTATACCCCTATTTAGGTGTCCTTCAGAATTTTTTTGAAGGACACTTTCCCGACTGTCCTTGGAGAAAAGTTCTTAAAGGAAACTAGTCATTACCCAACAAGCCATCAAGCGAAAATACCTGAAGGAATTTCTTTGAACAACTTATCCAAAGGAATTAATTTAGGAAAATTGCATAAAATAATAAGCCTAACCCAAATGGATTCCCATGGCGTGCTGTATAATGTCAATTTTGATGTAACCAACTAGTCATTGGAGTTCAAAAACATGATGTGTTATAGGACATCAAATTCAAGGTGGTCAACTAGACATTGGGGTTTAAATACATGACATACCGCATGACATCAAATTCAAGGTGACCAACTAGCTATTAGGATTCAAAGACATGATGTGCCATAGGATGTCAAATTTAGGCTGACCAACTAGTCATTGGGTTCACATTGGTGACGTGCCACAAGATGTCAAATTTAATGTAAAGAACTAGCCATTAGGGTGCACCTTGGTGACATACTGAAAGATGTCAATTTCATACCCAAAGTCTTCAAGTAAGAAGTGAAGTCACTTGGAAAACTTGAATGACTCTGTAGTGCAAATTAGGATTTGTCAAAGGCTTGACTTATAACTTTTATAAGTAAGGAGCTTTAAAGAACCTGAAGGAGCAAGGAAGGGGTAGAAGGACTCAAAAAACATGAAAGAGTCTTAAGCAAAGAAAAACTAGGTTTTCAAAAGAGATTTACTTATAAAATTTAATAAGTAGAAGCAATCAAAAAACCTAAAAGATCAAGTAGCCTTGATAGTGCAAATTGGGTTTCCCAACATGCTTGACTTATAAGTTTTATAAGTAAAGCCATTCAAAAAAACCCAAATAGGTCTGTATTATAAAATACAAAAGCTTTCAGGAAGAATCTAAGGTTCACAGTAGCGATCCAAGCCATTTATTATGGAGGGTCATCTCACCATTGGTTTTGTAGTGATCTTGGTCATTTCAAGAGGGTGAATCAAAGAGAATGACAAACTCTAACTAAATGAGAGAGCAGCTAAAATCAGTTTCACTAGGATGGTGATGGCAAACCATTTTGGATGCTTTTATTTTATTTCCCAAGAGCTATCTCTTCTCTCCCTCTTTTTCTATAAATATAACCCTTGAGCTCTTCTTTACATATAGTATGGCAAAGCCTTTCTAGAATGTTTTGCCATTTTCTTGCCTTTCAGCAAAGAATCATAAGTCTATTTTCTTTCTAAGTTTTAGATATTTTCCTAGGAATGCAAGACACACAAAGTGATATCAAGTGATGTTTTATCCTTCTATTCTCTATCCTTCATGCTTTTGATAATTTTTTTGATCCAATAGGTCATGTAGAGTGCATTTTAGTTGTATGAGATTTTGCATATGTGTAACCCTTTTTTAGACTATACAAGTTGTCTTTCTAGTTACTTACCTTGTGTGATCTCATTAATTTTGTCACTACATTGAAATACTTATGTTGGAATCTTCTAGAGCTTGATGTATAGACTTTATTCTATTGTATTGTGCATAAGTATCGGGCATACATGTGGATACTAACTCTTGGTGTATCACCATTTTAGACTAGGATTTTCATTTATGTAAAATTCTAACTCTTTTCATTGATAAAATATGGTTAAATAGTTTTATTGCACAAAAATATAATATAGGGAGATATCCCTTTCAACCTAGAGGTTCGTTTCCACTTATAGGCACACCCACAGGCCTAGAAATGTCCCAACATTTCCTAAATCTAGAGGCTTGAACAACCCTCTTCTAGGATGCAAGATTTGGAGACAATAGTTCTGGCACACCCAATGAGACCAAGTATTATTGCTAGTTCAAGGTGAATGCTGGTTTTTATAGGCCTAAAGTAGTAGAAATACCCCTAACCTAGCATATGGTAACTCCAAAAGGGTCTAAATCCCTAATTCTAGACCAAGTTGTATACATTATCTTACATGGTCCTCACAAGGTCCTCAAGATTTTATAACCAAGCCCCTTTAGCTAAAGCTCTTCCTAAAGAACAACACCCTAAACCACTCCTAGCCCTATTAAATCCTTGGCAAGGAGGTTTTGGGGAAGAAGAGGAAGAAGAGGAAGAAATAGAGGATCAAAGGGAAAGAAGAGAAATGGGGGAAATAGGAGAGATGGATAGATGTCAACCCTTTCCTAATTTTAATACCCAAAACCTAATAGAGCTTCCTACATATAGCCCCATCCCTCTTAATGCTACCAAAAATCTTCCTAGTTTCAATGGGGAGGATCATGTTATCCCATCTAAACATATTAGAGACATCTTTAACATTTGTAATCTCCATAATGTTACTAGGGCCAACATTTCCATTAGATTACTTGTCATGTCTGTAAAAGTAAAAGCACTTGACTGGATAAAACATTGGAAGGGGACTGCATTACAAGTTGGGATGGATTTGGAGACTTATTAGCGACAAGATTTGAAAAAAATGAGTGACCATGCTTCACTCATACATCAGTTAAATATAATTAGGAAAGGTCTAAATGAATCACATGGTAGAGGTTACCACCAATCATGATCCGTCCTCCTAGCTTTGTATTCCCAACATACCTCAAAGGGATTGGTACTAATGTTGCTATTATTTTGTAGTCAATGGGAGGTTTCACACTTCTAAGTGGATATGACCTAACAATTGAAGCTAAGAATAGCTTGATTCAAGTTGTAAAACTTCCTCCAAGAGTATCCATGCCTTTGATATCCCATAATTCAGTTGAAGCTCCAATCATGTCACAATCTCTTAATACAAATTTGAAGCTGAGAAAATTTCCCAAGAAAGCGGATAATGTTGTGGACAAGGATGAAGAAATCGAGTCTTTAAGAGCTCAACTCAAGCAAGCTGAATTTTAGGTAAGTGCTCCTCCAAATACATAATACTATCCTCAACAAGGATATAGAGCTCTATCCTAATACAATTATCAAGGGAGAGGAAAAAGTTAACAAGGTTATAGTAGGCATCCAAATGCATATAATCCAAATTCTACTCCTCTCATAAAGGTTGTTTTTCCAGTTTATGCAAATCTAGTGCAAGGAAAAGATCATGTGGATTAATGGGGGTAGTCTCAAGGTCAGTTTACACATGATGATGGAGGAACCAGCTATGCTCTAACTAGATATGAGGAATCTACTCCTTACATGACAATAGAAGAAGCATGTCCCAGCCAAAGGGATAGTTATGGAGAAGGTAGCAACCCAAGTGTGAGAATGATGAATTTTCAAGTAAAGGATGATTTTGTGTTGACTCAAGGCATGTCAATTATATCCAATATAAGGTATAAGAAGAGATATTTAGGAGAATTATAGGAGCCATTAGTAGCTCCAAGTGATGCCTCTCTAAGGCCACAAAGCATCAATCAAAGTGTTGCACCTTCTACAAGCCATGTTCCTCAACAAAATCAGAATGTAAGTGTGGCTGCCAAGATTGCAACACAATAGGCTATAACTCCTTCATTACCATCAAAAATGCAAGAGAAGGTGAATGTTCCATCTTTAAATATTGTGGACTCATTGAAGAGCACTAAGATAAGCATATCCCTTTTGAAATTTCTACATATGCCTGGTCAAAGGGAGATTTTGTAAGAGTAGTTAGCAAGCATGCATGTGGTTCCTCAATCTTCAAAGCATCATAGTGTGGCTCTCACAAATTATTCAATTCATATTTTAGAGCCTTGTAATATAGTTGAAAATCCTCCACCCTTCTACCTCACACTCATTATGCGAGATAAGTTGGTCCACAATTATATTGTGGATAGTGGAGCAAGCACTACTATTATGCCTAAATTAGTGGTTGATAAGTTGGGTTTGAACTATGAGTCACATAGTAAAGGTGTGTTAAATTTGGATGGAACTCCAACTAATATGTTAGGATTGGTCAAAGGTCTAAATGTGTTTTTACATGGCTTCCCAAGCTTCCCTATCATGCAAGATATTGTGGTGGTGGACCTTCCAACACACTTTGTTATATGTTTGTCTAGGGACTTTACATCCAAGATAGGAGGATACCTTTCTTTTGATTGGTTCTTTCTAGCTTTAAAGATAAGGTATGGAACCAAGGTAACCATAAGGACTCAACCCTTAACAAGGTTCCACATTGAGCCATACTTGGAGACAATGACAAATCAAAATTGTCTAATCCGTAAAGAGGAAGAAATAGTCATAGATGGTGAAACATATTCTCCTCTTGAAGGTATTTCTGGCCTCTACCTTGATAAGTACAAAATTGAAACACATGGCCTTGATCTTTACACTTTCATTAAGGAGACTAATTTGGGATTTTATTGCATGCATGAGGAGAAAGCCTTCACTCGGCAATGAAGAGAATGAGCTTGATGGCATGTGGGAAATGTTATTTGATGGTTCAAGGAGAAAAGTAGGTGTAGGAACTGGTGTCATGTTGGTTTCTCCATCAAATAATCATTATTACTCTTCTTATAGGTTTCACTTCAGCTGCACTTGCAATGTGGTAGAATATGAAGGCCTAGTTCATGGTCTCTAATGGGAAAAGAAGAGAGGAATCAAGATTTTGAATGTCTATGGAGATAGTGAGCTAGTCATTCATCAAGTAAAAATTTGAGCTACATCCAAGAACCCCTTGCTCAAGTCCTACAAGTATATGGTATGGGATTTACTTAATGATTTTGATGCCTTGAACATCCAACCCATATCAAGAGACTTGAACAAGCATACTGATAGATTAAGTGCAATAGGATCACATTTAAACTCAACTGCTAATGTTGTATAAGAGAAGGATAAATCCCATATCAATATCATTGTGTGACCTTCCATTCTATATAATTAAGTGTTATGGCAAGTGTTTGAAATTGATGAACATATTGCACACTTATTTTAAAATGAGGTAGGATTCTCTTTGATAAATCAAAAGAGGTTACATGATCATTATGAAGGGAAAATTATATAGCTAAAAATAAATAAAATACCCAAGGGGTTGATTACCTTGGAGAGTGTCTTCAATGAGGATGATCAAAATAAGAATCAAAGAATGAGTATGTATACAAAACAAGAGAACTATGAGAGAGTTTTGATTTTCAACGACAAACTTTTGAAGATTGGCAAGGTTTGTTCTCAATTGGAAATGCAATCTTTTATTTCATTATGCAAAGAGTTTCATGACATCTTTGCTTGAGAGTACAAGGATTTGAAAGGCTTTGATCTATTTTTATCTCATCACACCATTGAGTTGGATCATGGAGCTAAGCTGGTAAGACAAAAGCAAAGGCCTATCAACCCCAAGGTAGAAGAACTCATGAACAAAGAGCTGACCAAATTGATTGAGTCTAGGATTATCTTTCTTATCAAACACTCAACTTGGGTAGCCAACCTTGTGCTAGTTCGAAAGAAGAATGGAGAAATCAAATTTTTTGTGGATTTTTGAGATCTAAATAAAGTGTCTCTCAAGGATCATTATCCACTCCCTTCCATGGAACAAATTCTACAAGTCGTTTCAATTTCTCAATATTTATAACTTCTTCATGGTTATTCAGGTTATAATCAAATATTGGTAAATTAAGAGGATCAATTTAATATAGCCTTCACCACCAAGTGGGGGACCTTTTCCTACAAGAAGATGCCATTTGGTTTATCCAATGCTGGAGCTACATTTCTAAGGGCAATGGACATGGATTTGAAAGGTTTGATCAATAAGTTTTTGCTTGTTTACCTTGATGATATAACCATTTTTTCAAAGGATGCTACTGATCATATGGGACATCTAAGGAACATGTTTGAGAATTGTAGAGAGTATGGCATATCCCTCAATCCAAAGAAGTGCATCTTCATTGTCCATGAAGGTAAGATTTTGGGTCATGTTGTTTCAAAATAAGGCTTATCTATTGACCCCAAAATGATTGAAGCTATTATAGGCTTGTCTTTGCCTCAATACAAGAAAGGGCTACAAATTTTCTTGGGAAAAAAAAACTTTTTAAGGAGGTTTATCCCAAACTTCGAAACTGTGGTAAAGCCTATCACAACCATGCTAAAAAAGAACCAAGTTTTTACTTAGGAAAGGAAGGTGAAGGCAACTTTGAGGAAATAAAGAAAGCAATTACAACATCTCCCACTCTCTTAAATCTGAATTTTGCTAAAGATTTCATTCTTGATACTTTTGCTAACCTTGACACAATATCAGCTCTGCTTATGCATAATGATGAAGATGTTAAGTAGCCAATTGTTTTATTTAGCCAAGGCTTAGAGGACTATGAAGTGAGATATTCTTTTGTTAAGAATAAAGATTTAACCATCATTAGAGGATTTACAAAGTTCATGCATATGGTTTCCAACAACAACATCCATGTCTTGGTTTCCCATCCTATCACCAAGGAGTTTCTCCTAAGCAAGGATTTTAATGAGGAGAGAGATGGATGGATCACAAAAGTGATGTAATATGACATTTACATCAAGATAAATAGCTTGGTAAGAGGGAAATCTTTGTGTGAGCACTTAACATATAACTTTCAAGAGCCAAAAGAGCAAGCCTTGGTAAATCAATTTCAAGACTAGCCAGTTGATCAAATGCAAAATCAAAGTTGGATACAAGACATCTTTGGTTTTATTAAAAATGGTGAGTATCCTAATGGCTTGAACAAATCTCAAAAAAGGTATTTTAGGCTACAAGTTATTCCTTATTATCTTTTGGATGGCATTCTCTTTAAAAATGATGTGAATAATGTGTTACTAAGATGCATTAACAATGACCAATTCAATATGCTACTAGAAAAGTTCTATAATGGTGCAGATGGTGGTCACTTCTCTCCTAGAACAATAGCTACAAAAGTAATGAGAGATGGTTACTATTGGCCTATTCTTTTTAAGGACTATTATCATTGGGATAAGGTTTGTCCTTAATGTGCTTTCTTTATTGGAAAACAAAAACTAACATCTCTTCCATTGAATCCTATTCAAGTGGACCGGTCCTTTATGTAATGGGGCCTTGACTTCATTGGCATGATCAACACTCCATCAATTTCTAGACACAAATGGATATTGACTACTACAAACTAATTCACAAGGTGGCTAGAGGATGCTACATTAAAGGAGGCAAATAAAAATGCTATCTTTGAATTCTATGACAACATTGTATCAAGGTTTGCGGTTCCTCATCTCATCATCTCGAATAATGCATTTACCTTCATAAGTGCTAATTTTTTTGACTGGGTAGCAAAGAGTGGAGTTCATTTGAGTACCTCAATCAACTACTACCCTCAAGTTAATAGATTGGCTAAGTCTACCAACAAGAACCTCATCAAGATCATCAAGAGGATGTTAAAAACCAATCAAGGAGCATGGCATAGAAATCTAAAGATAGCCTTATGGTAGACATAATCACTCCCAAGAATTTAATTGGTAATTCTCCCTTTATACTTTTCTATGGGAGAGAAGCTAAGTTGTACATATCATAAGAGATCCCTACCTTGGAACTTACACAACAACTATAATTACTTGATAACACTCTTATGGAGGTTAGATTAATAGAATTAATGCAGCTACAGGAGGGAAGAGATGATGCACACAAAGATTTAGAACACCATCAAGTTCTCATGAATAAATCCTTTGACAAAAGGACAAGGGCAAGAGTGTTCAAAGAAGTTCACTTGGTCTTGAAATGGGATGAAGATAGAGCAAAACTAGGAAAGCATATAAAGTTTGATACTTTGTGGAGTGGTCCTACATCATCAGCAAGTGCAAGCAAAGAAAATATTTATATCTATCCAAAATGGATGGAGAAGAGATGCCTATTACAGTGAATGGGATCCATTTGAAGTCTTGATTTTGACCCTTTCTAGCCATGTCTTGTACATACCTTGTTTTGGTATCTTTCCTTTATTTGTGTTGTTTTCCCTAAGTGATTTGGAGCACAAGTATTTCCATTTCAAGTGTTTTCTTTCCTTTTGTTGTCTCTACATGTGTCTCTCTAGCTTGTGTGTTCAGCCATGGATTATTCTTGTAACTCTTGTTTGCCTTGCATGACTCCATGCCCAATGGAAGGATTTAGGTGACTGGTCTTATGACATAGTGGGCATGTCTCCCCTAGAAATCACTAGAATTTTGACCATTTTACATGACCATTTTATGTTTTGCCTTTGGCTCTTTTCATTTCTCCTTTGCTCATTTTCTATGTTTGGTCACTTGTTTTGTTGTTTGTCTTTTCCCTTTGACCTCTCTTGGTTCAGGCTATTTCCCCTTATTCTTTGCCTTTCCCCTTTATTTTTCACTTCAAAATGTTATTTTACTTTAGGATTTTGTCTTAGCCTTTCTAGTTTTATGTTGCCCCGAAGTGCCCTTCAAAAAAGTTTTGAAGGGCCACTTCCCTTCGAAGTGCCATTCGGAATTTTCTAAAGGCAATTTTCTTTGCCTTATTTTTGCCCAAGTGACCCTTCAATTTTTTTTTAAGGGGCACTTTTTTTCTAATTGACCCTTTAAAAAATTTTGAAGGGCACTTAGCCTTGTTTCTTCCTCCAAGTGACCCTTCAAATTTTTTCCCAAAGGGCACTTTTCATCCAAGTGACCCTTCAGAAAAATTTTGAAGGGAACTTTTTGCCCAAGTGACCCTTTTGAAATATTTCTAAGGGAAATTTTTCCTTGGTCTTTCCTAAATGCCCCTTTAGATTTTATCCAAAGGGAAATTTTGTCCTAGTGCCCTTTAGGATTTTTCTCAAAGGGTCACTTTTGACCACTTTCTACAAAGTTAACCTTCAGGGTTTTTCTTAAAGGGGCCTTTATCCATAGCTTGCCCTATGGAAAAGTTCCAAAGGGCCATTTCATTTGGAAATGGCCTTCTAAATTTTTTTAAGTGACCTTGTGCCACTACCTGAGTGTCCTTCAAAACTTTTTTGAAGGACACTTTCATGAGTGTCCTTCAAGAAATTTTCTCAAAGGAAACTAGCCATCGCCCAACAAGCCGTCAAGCCAAAATTCTCAAAGGAATTCCTTTAGAATTTTTTTTTAAAGGAATTAGTTTAGGAAAATTGCCTAAAACAATAAGCCTAACCCAAATAGATTCCCATGATGTGCCGTAGAATGTCAATTTTGATTCAACCAACTAGTTGTTGGGGTTCAAAGACATGACATGCCATAGGATGTCAAATTCAAGGTGGCAAACTATCCATTGGGGTTCAAAGACATGACTTACCACTGGACATAAAATATAGGGTGGCTAACTAGGTGTTGGGGTTCAAATACATGGTATGTTGTAGGATGTCAAAATCAAGATGACCAAGTAGCCGTTGGGTTCACATTGGTGACGTGCCGCAGGATGTCAAATTTAATGTAAGAAACTAGCTATTGGGGTGCAACTTGGTGACGTGCCACAAGACATCAAGTTCATGCCCAAAGTCTTCAATCAATAAGTGAAGTCACTTAGAAAACCTAAATGACTCTATAGTGAAAATCAAGATTTGTTAAAGGATTAACTTATAACTTTTATAAGGAGCCTTAAATAACTTGAAGGAGCAAGCAAGGAGTAGAAGGACTCAGAAAACCTATAAGAGTCTTAATCAAAGAAAAATTGATTTTTCAAAAGATCTTTTCTTATAAAATTTTATAAGTATAATCAATCAAAAAACTCAAAAGAACAAGCAACCTTGATAGTACAAATCAGGTTTCCCAACATGCTTGACTTATAACTTTTATAAGTAAAGCCATTCAAAAAAATTGAATGGGTTTGTAGTGTAAAATGTGGAATATTTTAGGAAAAATATAAGGTTCAAAACATTGATATGAGCCATTTCTTATGAAGGGTCATCTCACCATTCATTTTGCAATGAACTTGGTCATTTCAAGAGGGCAAATCAAAGAGAAGGACAAACTCCAACTAAATGAAAGAGCAACTAGAATTAGTTTTTCTAAGATGGTGATGGCAAACCATTTTGGAGGCTTCTATTTTAGCAACCAAGATATCTCTCTTCTCTCCCTCTTATTTTATAAATATGACCCTTGGGCTCTTGTTTTATCATCTATAGATAGTACGGCAAAGCCCTGCTAGAATGCTTTTTACCATTTTCTTTCTTTTGAGTAGAGAAGCATAAGTCTACTTTCTATCTTAGTTTTGGACATTTTCCTAGGCATGCAAGAGACACAGAGTGACATCAAGTGATGTTTTATCCTTTTTTTTATCTATCCTTCATGCTTTCGAGCAAAGAATTGATCCAACAGGTCATGAAGAGTGCATTCTAATTATATGAGATTTTGTATATGTGTAACCCTTTTTTAGACTATACAGGTTGTCTTTCCAGTTACTTACCTTATGTGATCTCATTCATTTTGTCTCTACATTGAAATACTTAAGTTATAATATTCTAGAGCTTGAGGTATAGACTATAATTTGATGTATTGTGCATAAATATAGGGCATACATGTGGATACTAATTCTTGGTGTATCACCATTTTAGAGTAGTCTTTTCATTTATGAAAAATTCTAACTCCTTTCATTCATACAATCTGATTTAGTAGTTTTATTTCATAAAAATATAATATAGGGAGCTAGCCATTTCAACCTAGAGGTTTAGTTCCACTTATAAGCACACCCACGGGCCTAGAAATGTCCCAATATTGCCTAAATTTAGAGGATTCCTGAACAAACCTCTTCTAAAGTGAAATATTTAGAGATAACACTAACCACTAGATGGAAATTAGATGTAAATTACACATACAAACTCAAAATAAGCTATGCACAATCAAGGCTATCAATCCCTATTCTATCTTGCTTTTGCATCTATCCATATATAACATTCTTAAGATTAGATTACTTAGATTTCCAGTCACAAGCACATTCAAATCACCCAAGTCAACATTCATACTATCTTCACTTGTACTTGCACCAGTAGTTAGGTGGGGAGAATTACATTATGTTTTATCCCTCTTTGAATTATTGGTATGTAGACAACTCTCATCATAGTGGGGTGTGGAGGATATCCAACCTACCTGACTAACAACACACTTTACTACTTGTATCGATTGGATGACGTAGGAATATGGAGGATTGGGGTTTTCACATAAAATTAGTCAAAATAAGTCATATATGAAGATCTAAAACTTATGAATTTAGGAATAGGCTTGATAGACCTAAACATAGGTGTACCCAGAAGCTCAAAATAGTTTTACATAGAGGAAACTAGCACCCAAACAATGATACTAACACCACATGGCACTACTATCCATTTAGGGTGCTACTATCCAAGGGGGGTTTTGACACTTGGATATTTTTTACAACACTTATACCAACCTATATCTTAGTTTTTAGCCTCCAGATCTCCCATTTTAGTTATTTTCTAGTTAAGTTATTATTTACATTATTTATTACTATTTTTAAAAAGGTCAAATCAAGTCAATTCTATTACAAATCAGTGATTGTATTTATTGCATATATATACTTTGATTTATTGTACTTGTCTCTTTAAAATCAAAAGATTTGCATTCATCTAAATCCTAAATAAGGTTAAATCATTTGGTGAACATGACTTACTTCAAATAGTGAAAAAACCTAACCCTAGATAACCCTAGGGTTTATGTTTTCAACCTTCTAGGACCCACTCTTAGATTTTATATCCCTAAATTTTTTTATTTATATATCAAATAATCATGATAATAATGACAGATGAATTTTATCACATTTTAATTTAAAAAAAATTAGCTTGCTTTGCATGTTTATTTCTTTTCATTTGTAATGAATGCAAAGATGACATAAACACATATGTACATGATGCTTTATATTAGTTAAAACATATGTGATTTTTCATTCTATCTCTAACATGTTATTGTTTTCTTATGTGGAATTCAATTAAGAAATAAATCCTTACATATATAGAGGATCAACTACAACATAGTTTATTATACTTAATATATAAATGTAATGCCTTAACAACCATGTTTCAAGTCTCAATGTCATATCCGATGCATAGGAAAAAATCAACTTCTCCTCCTCATCTCCATGAGGTTGATAGCTACTTTACCTCTAACTAGGTCTATGTTATTACTCCTCCATGAGATGACATGGCCTACACTATTGCTACTAATACCCATACTTAACCTGTCCATGATTCCATCTCCCCTATAAGGTGTGTGCCTACATGTTCAATAAAAAATAACCAAGGTTTTCACTTGTGAGACTACAAAGGATCAAATTATCAATATGAGAAAGCTAATATCAGAATTATAGAATTAAAATAAATTATTAAGTGAAAAGGTCAAATTATTGGTAAATCAAATTACATGTATAGAGTCTTCATAATATGCTAGTGTTCATCATGTATATGCATATACACCTAAATAAAATTTCCTAATACTCTTTCATATCCAAATCATAAATTACAAGATGAGCAAGATAATCAAGATAAATATGATATACAAGATGGGAATTGGGACACTCTCCCCCCACTTAAAAATTAAAATCTTATAGTCAATAAGGATGAGATTCTATATATTTTTAGAGATAGACTTTGGGAATAACCACATGATCATGCATAGATTATACAAGTCACAATGGAAATAAAGAACAAAACAAATAATGATCAATCTTCTACTCCCATAGATAACAATATTATTACACCTACTTTAAAGGAAACTCATCTTCTACAACAACCTATTTTAACATGAAAACCAAAAATAGAAACACCTCCTATGGCTACTTCCTACTCTCCATATGTACAATCCCTTATGCATTAGATTCATTCTCTATAAGCTAAGGTGTTACATATTGATTAGTGAGCTATTTGGCCATAACATGCCTTTTATTCTCATGTTATTTTGCATACACCTTTGGCACATCAGATAGAGGCAACTCCTTTTACATCTAGATTCATGGCACCTAAGCTTTCATTGTATGATGGTAAGGGTGATCCAAAGCACCATTTATGAGTTTTACATGAATCATACTTAGACTATATGTCCAATGATTGGCTCCTTACTATGTTTTTACTATGCAGTCTAAAGAAATATGCCTTACAATGGTTATATGATATTCCAAATCAGTCTATCACCACATTCAATCTATTTTTAAATATGTTTTTATCACATTTTTCAATTAAAGTCAATGATAAGATCTTCTATGCTTACGTAGCACAACTGAAGTAAAAATCCAATGAGCCTAATGTAGAATATGTATTACATTATAAAACTATATTAGCAAAGATAAATATCCCCATGGTAGATAGAGAGATCCAAGACATTCAAATATAGCTTACTACCTTCATTACATGAAGCTGTCTTTTTCAATAAGTTTCTAACATTCATGGTTTCATGATACATAGTGAAAGAAAGGGAAGTTAAACTTCTCTCTATGGGAAAATAAAAATATACAAGTCAATCAGAATCAAATACTAAGAGTTATATTAAACATCCATGCAAGGTAATGGTAACTAAAAGCAAGAGTGATTAAAAGGCCACATTAAACACAACTTTAGAACTATCTCTTCACTTGGTTTTATTAGCTCCTCCATAGAGAGTTTTCACCAACCTTATAGAATCACCAGCACATGTTTTATAATAGCTCCTTGAATACAATGTGATATCTCTCCCTTACATAAAATAGGTTGATATGACATGACCTCTTCTAAATATTTATGATTTTAATACATTCTGTAAATATCACATAGCACCAAGCCACACTACAAACCAATGCATCACCTTGAAACATAAGATACAAGATTTGATAGAGGCTAACATAATTGATGTGGGCACACCCACAGAGGCACCCAAAGTTTAAAAAATATAATGTAAAGGAATGTAAATATTTTTGGATATATTTCCAAATCATACTATAAATTATTCATAAAGCACTTCAAGTGTTCACTACATGTATTAGGCACATCCACCACCGACATCATACCACACTACTATAGAGGATGCAAACCCTCTACATAATATCATTAGTGTGTATCATACTAAAGTACCAAATAGACCAATCATCACTTTATTATATTATGAGATCATTGATGATGATGCATATTGATATGAACTTTCTATATGAGCCTACATCGATCATCATCCTATTCAGAGTGTTATGGTTGATAATGGATCAAGAATTAACATGTGCACTATTACACTGCTATAACATTTAGTGTATTCAAATTAGGATATTTATCCAAAAAACACTATTATTCATGGTTTTAGTGTCCATGTTTAGAGATCCATTAGGAATATTGTATTTTCATTATAGGTTAGATTTAACACATGTGGCAACTAGATTCTTAGTAGCACCTAGTGTAGGTACATTTGACATGTTATTGAATAGGCCATGGATATAATAACTATGATCCATCCTATCCACCATGAAAAAATGCCTTAAATATATACATTTAAATCAGATGATCATAGTTGAGGGTATTTCAAATTAATATCATCTACCTATTCCATAGGAAGTCACACTATAGTTATCAGTTATAGCTCAGCTACCAATTATGGATCCAAGCATAGTTCTTATTAGTAAATCACAAAATTTAGTAGATATAATAGTTTAGGGTTCTCAACATAGGGTACCTGCTATACCTATAACATATTCTACCATATGGGTCCCTAAGACCCTTATATCTCATAAGATACCCTAGTTAGCTTCATGGATTCTTAGCATAATTTCACAAGCAGTGCCAACTATAGATTAGTCAGTACAATAGGTTTTTAGGCCTTGGTTAACTTTTAATATAGAACACATGATTATTTTTCCTTTATTTAATAGAGTCCACATTGATAGTGAGTCTCACATGAGGTTTATTGGTTAGTATGTTCCTCCCTTCTTGTACATAGTCTCATTCACTCTTGCTCCTTGTATATAGTTTCATTTTCATGTTACTTGTACATATATTATATCCATAGAATACACAAATAATATAATATGTAAAAACACAAAATAATTCAAATATTTACTCAAAAATATAAATTATAAATTGTATGCATTTCCATGTTTACATTTTTTATAATTTCTAGGTACTACATATGCTAGTTATCTTAGTTTAGTTTGTTTTTATCATACATACATTGTTTCACATGTTCTTGTCAAGTGTCCATAGATGCTTATAGGACTTAGGTCCAGTAAAATGATCTAGATTTGTTATTATATACCCATTGGTGGCATATACATTAATACATGTGTTCTTCATTTGACACATTTTCCCATTTTGGGGTACCCAATACACAATATGGATTACTAGGTTACATATTTCTAAACTCTACATCATAGATTTAACATTTTTATATCTTGATATTTATAATGCTACACCTAATCATATTTTTTGTAAACTACTACTCTTTAGACTCAATGTATGTACATATTAGCTCTTACATAGATTTGTATTACATATTCATGCATACTTTCATTTCTATATTTCCTAGTTTAGAATTGATTGTATCTCTATGCTTCTTTTATTCAATGGCATTTGAATATGACATTGCTCTATGGTTCTATGCCACTTATTTTCATTATATATATGCTTTGACATTTGCCCATGTCCTTTCATATGCTTTCTTGATTATGTATGCAGACATTTGAACATGTCTTTCTATGTGGCTCTAAGCTAACTTATTTGTTAATTGTGTATGAGGAATTTTTAACATGTCTTTTTATGTCTTACATTCTCAAATTTTGTGATGTGCCCATGTATTTTATATTTCAGACCCTTGGCCTAATTTGTGTGCCTCATATGTGTTGTATGTATGCTTTCTTATATGTATCATGATCATGACACTTATCCCTTTCTTGTTACACACTCCAATTTTAAATTCCATGATGAACATCATGCCCCATCCCTTAGGTATCTACTCAATTCTTACTCATATTTATTGTTCAAATACATTATTACATCTATCTTGATAGCCTTGTGAAAGCTAGATCTAACATAAATCACACATTATAAACTTATGATTATATTATCATACATTTCAATGTCATTTATGCACATTATATTGGTCTATTACACATATATCATATATTTTCTAGCTAACACACATTTTGAAATTCTTTTTAATTTAAGGACAATTATTTTATAGGCACAACTCCCATAAAAAGAGGGGGAATTCATAGGGTTTTATCATAGAGATAAATCTATCCAAATACACTCAGAGTATGATTTTTAGCACACAAGCTCAAAATACATAAATCTGTGTCAAGTAAACATAGTAGGAAATAGTGACACAAAGATCTATTATAGTTACACATAAATTAAAATAGTTGGACATTAGTGGCCAAATTGGACCACTAATACCATATGGTGTTACTCTTAAATATATAGTGCTACTGTCAAGTAGCCTCAATTTTAAAAATTTCTAGGTTTAGATATAGTTTACTAGTTTTGGCTAAGTTTAGCTCAGAGTCATACTAGATTTCTTATATTATGAACATCATGTATGGTGTGATCATTCCCATTTTAGTGTTAGATACTCAGATAGAAATTATTACAACTTAGGCCATAATCCATATGCTCATATATCAAATTTAGGGGCATGTGTGTGGCACATTTATTTTTATATTCTCAGTTATACTCTAGTTAATCATATGGAATGAAAAACTTCATGTCATTCTCTATGTTGTACATATCAAACACCATGTTTTAGGTTATACACCATATTCATGCCTTACTCGATCTATAGTGGTTCACATTATCATGTGGTCTAGAGTTGTCTAATATTATGAAGTGGTTGTAGAGTCGACATCTCTAGTTATATATTTTTAGTTACATTGTGCAGTTTTAGTTTTATGTGCATCTACTACACATGGGTAGGTAATGATGGAGTCATAGTCTAGTTGAGTTCTTGAGCAACCAATATGATAGGGTTGAATAAACCATCAATCCAATCTAAGTTATTCATAGGTCATGATCCATCAAATAAGGGTGGGCAACGATGAAGTTAAAATTAGATTGATTTATTGAGCCACCCATACATGACGATTGAGAAATCCATCAACTCAATCCAATATATTCACCAATTGATCACTATATACATACACACACATAGGTTATCACTAAATTTATATATTGGTTTACATACCTGATGAGGTGTATTCATTCCTTTCTTCTCTCTTATCTCTTTACTCAGTTTGACGTCTTTCCTTAATTTTGTATTTACTTTTGATATCTCTTAAGGACTAGTCTATACATGTTTCACTTACAAGACACACAATCGATCATGATTTACATACTTAGTTCTAAATTCATGAGATTCACCTCTTAGGTAAGTCCAATTATGCTTATTTTTCCTTTAACTTAGTCATTTTGCTTTGCTACATTTCTAGAATAAAGGGGGGTAAATGTAATCACCTAAAAATGACACTTGAGTGATAAGAGTGCTACTTGAGACCACCTATCCTTAGCTTATCCATAGACCTATCTAGGGCCAATTTTCACACTTATCAATCATTCATATGGGCCACTGACATCCCTAAACATTCCTAAAGTAGTCTTAAATCATCATATTGTTGTCTTGGTCCTCTATGCCTTAGGTTATACCACCTAGACACTAGAACCATAATAGGGATAGCATCACCTCATAGATTCAATGTCCTAATTTTGGTGTTATTGCACTTTCCCTCTTTTTTCCACTAATGGATATATTTTCAAGACTTAGACCACCTAAGGTCAACCTCGACCTCTTTTAACATCATCACAAACACCAAAATAGTATATATACATGAAGTTTAGCCATATAACCACTAGATAGAAATTAGATGCAAATTACACACTAAATTAGAATAAGTTGTACATAATCAAGGTTATCAATCCCTATTTTTCCTTATACATACAACCATATACAACATTCCTAAGCTTAGAATACTTAAATTTCTAGTTGCAAGCACATTCAAAGCACTCAAGTCAATATTTATACTAGATTCACTTACACTTGCACCAACACTTACATGGGGAGAACTATATTGGGCTTGATCCCTCTTTAGATTATTAGTATGTAAGCAACTGTCATCACAACAAGGTGTTGAGGATGTCCAACCTACCCCACTAATAACACATTTTATTATTTGTATCAATTTGATGTCCTATGAATATGGAGGATTAGGGTTTACACATAAATCAATCAAAATAGGTCATATATAGATATTTAGAACTCATGCATGTAGGAACAGGCTTGATAGACCCAGACATAAGTGTAACCTAAAGTTTAGAATAGTTCTACATAGAGGACACTACTAATAGAATAATGACACTAACACCATACGGTGCAACTTTTGAATGAAGGTGCTACTATACAAGAGGGGTTTTGACACCTAGATCCCATTTTCAACACTCAAACCAACCTCTTTCTCAATTTACAACCTCTAGATCTCTCATTTTAGTCATTTTCTAGCTAAGTTCATATTTACATGACTTATTACTATTTTTAGAAAGGTCAAATTAAGTTAATTCTATTATAGATTAGTGGATGTATTTATTGCATATTTATACCTTGATTTGTTATACTCATCTCTTTAAAAACATAAGATTTACATTCATCCATATATTAAATGGTTAAATAATCCATTAAAAATAGTTATCTAAATAAGATTTTTGCCACATTCTAGATCCTTATTTCTCCTTTCCTAGATAGTGTGGGAAATAATCAGATATTGGTGGTTACTAGTAGCATCTACCTTTGTTGAAAATGTCCCAAAATATTCAAACAGATAAATTTCAAATTCAAACATCTCCATTGGTTTAGATTACATGTTTCACATGTTAGTTATGGATTAAAAATTCCCAAAGTATCATATATATATATATATATATATATATATATATATATATATATATATATATACACACACA